>KK119169.1:289961-309159 GCA_000611955.2 Stegodyphus mimosarum
AATTCCTTTCTTAACAGATTCCTGAACTGCTTTCATTTCTTCCTTAACAGATTTCTCCATCTTTTCTTGAACAGAATTCATTTCCTCTTTCACGGAATCTTGGCCAGCTTTAATTTCTTCTTTAAATGCAGCAAAGCCTGCCATGAATTGTCTTAATTGTTCTTCCATTGCTCTAGTTAATGGCATTCAAAATCCCACTTCTGACACCAAACATTGTTGCGTGCGTACGGGTTCGTTATATATTGAATGCATAAGTCGTAAAAAGTTAACAAACATTTATTCTTTCCACAAGAAATAAATTAAAATGCTGAAATATTTCTTCACAGATCTTCGCACAATATCACAATATCTCAAACGATTAGCAAAAACTCAGTTCTAAACAGATAAAATAGTTCTATCTCACAGCGAAATCGCTACAATCAATACAGCATTAAGTAAACAAACAGCAGTTCCCTTTTTTTACAGCTACAAGTATAACAGCAACAACAGCAACTAACTGAGAAACTGAGATGTGTTTCACCTCGGCTTTTATAAGCTTTTTAATTATCAGTAGAACAAACACGATTTTTCTAGATTTTTCTGGATGGGAACAGTAATTACGGGATATTTATTTATTAAGCATTAAATGCACGCGCTCTTTTATTTTTATTGTTATTTATTTATTTTTTTTTGACGTAGCTTTTTCTTCAAAAATCGTCTGCGTTGCTAAGGCAACATGAAGCAAATCTAATTACAATTCTAAATAAATAGCCAAATAAATGTGAAATTCGTAACAATATTTTAATATGCACGTATATATACGTTTGTACATATATCACAAAAAATATTCTAGCCGTATATATATGGCCTTGCCGGTTAGAGGGTTAAAATGATGCTGTTAGTCGGTGTTTCCCAATTTCCAGAACATCGTTATTTCCGCGTGCCGGAAATCAGTAGCAAGATATATTAATATTTCTGAGTGAGATTTTATTTTCTGGCGATGCTTTGTCCTCGGAATTTTTTAACAAGTAGTTTTGAAGCTATTATTTGTCAAGGAAAATTTTGAATTAAAATTTAATAAAATAAAAACTTCATCCTACTGCGCTTAGAGTAGACAGTTTTCAAGAAGAAACTGCACATATTGTACATTATTATTATTTATAGGGAAGGGAGGGATGTCTTCGTGGAGACCCTTTTAAGGGAAACTGACGTGTAATAACACGTTACCCATGGGGGAAGACGCGGGATTCGGACCTTGGGCCGAACTACCAGTGTTCAGGGACTTTACCGCTCAGCCGCTTGTGAGCCACATATTGTACATTGATTGCTATTTTCAATGAATCGGACGTTTCAAGTACAATTTTTACGCATTTAAATGACCAGTCGTTTGGAATAAGAAAATGTTATTATTTTTATGTTATTATTTTTAAATATTGTATGAGCGTGTGATTTTGAGTGTCAATAATCTTTAAAAATGAATAACCGAGTTTGCTTTCTGCATGATCATGTTTTAATTAAAGGGATCAGAAAGCATTATTTTCAGTAAAATAAAACTATTCAGTAAAATAAAACTACGCATTAAACTAAAAGCATCTAAGATATATTGAAAAAGGGTATTTTTAAAAAAAGACGTACTGATTTCCATTTCAAATCGAAGAATAAAATATCTTTTTGTTTAGTAAAGTTACAGATTTTGTTGTTATATTTTTTACCTGTAATTAAATGTAGTTTCTCAGTTCATATTAATTAACAAAGATAACCTCTGAATAAGTTGAAACATTGTGAGATACTGTTAGGTAAATTTCGTATTCTGTTTTATTCAACTACACTACTGTGAACAACTAATATGCTGTTTTCTTATATAATTCTTTATCTCACGAAACCACTCGCATGGTAAAACATTTCGTTCACCTTACATTTGACAGAAGAAAAAAAGGCTTGTCTATCCCTTTTTCTCACCATAAAAACTCTACAATGTTCATTATTGCATTTGCATGCAATAAAAGGGACAAAATCTTGCATATAAATTTATAACTTTATGGAGTAAGTCATTTTTCACATTTCAATATGCGCTCTCTTTTAATATTCATGAAAGGCTTAATTAGCATGTTGCTTGTGATTCATGTTATACATTCATAGTTGTATATACTCGGATCACATGCTTTTGTGGAGTATTGGTTTGCTCAAACTCCCTCTTTTTTTTTAACATGTTTAATTTTTACTTAAAGTGTTGTGGCCATGATGCGTATATGTAAAAAAATGTATATAGTACTTTTTGTATATAGTCCTTACTATATTGAATATTGTCCTTATTCATTTAAATAACATTCATGAATTTGGGCTGATTCCGTGACACAGTTATTTTAATGCAGGTTACATGTTAATGCATATTTCACACTGAAAATATATAATATAGCTCAATTAATATACATCATAAACATCTTTGGCATGTAAGAAGTACAACTAAGTCAAATAGACTCTGGGTTTATGAATTTTTATTATCCGTAAATAAGTCAAATAGACTCTCGTTTTATGAATTTTTATGATCCGCAAAGAAGTATAATTTTACGTGAAGTGCAATACATGTGTAATGAGCGTAATTTAGAAGTTTTTAGTCCAAAGGGATTTAGTCCCGAAGGACTATTATATTCGTTTTGCGATTTTGCGTCGATTCACTCTGAATGCCCGTTTCACTTTTCAAATTGTTGCCACTAAATGTTATCGCTCTGCATTAAATTTTAAAAAATGAAAAATCTGCATAAATGTATGCATGTTTCTCGCATTGTGATAAAACCTAGAGCCATCGAATTTTGAATGACGTAATCCTACTGCGAATATAGGCATATCTGGAAGCCCTAATTTTGAATTTGAAATTTGCTTTATTATCGATTTTATGTTTTGTAACATTTCAACGAATTTCTGATTAACAAACTAAATGATTTCAAAGCGAGCAATGGCAACACTGTACGGAAAAAAAAGCATTTTTATCTCCAGCGCACGAGACTTACGGAAATTCTAAAGATATGTTTATTTTAAAATGATGTTGCGATATTGATTTTGAACTGAATTTTATGGTTTGAGTACGTAGTACATGATATTTAATAAAAAAAGGTAGCACACGAAACGTTAAAAAAACGCGCCTTTGGACGTAATTTAAAATCTGAAATCTTTCAGATTTTTATTTTTTTATTTTTTTTTTATTTTATTTTTATTATTATTATTATGTAGCTTTCTCTTCAAAAATCGTGTGCATTGCACGGGAAAATAAAAAGGAATTTTCATTACAATTCTAAATAAATAGCCAAATAAATGTGAAATTCGTAACAATATTCTCTAAAACTTTAACGAATTTTTCATTAACAAACTCAAAGATTTCAAAGCAAGCAATACCAACGTTGTACAGAAAAACATTTTTATCTCCAGCGCGTGAGAGTGTGTACCGAAATTTCTAAAGATATACTCATTTTAAAATTATTTTGCGATATTGCTGTTGAATTGAATTTTATGGTTTCAGTGCGAAGAACATGATATTTAAAAAATAAAGGTAACACACAAAGTGTTAAATAAACGCCCCTTTGGACGTAATTAAAATCTGAATCCTTTCAGATTTTTTTATTACTTTTTTTTACGATAAAGTTATTTTCATTATGAAAATTTTAAAGTATGCAAATATTTATTAGACAAGATTTCATACAAACTCTAGAATGAAAGCAACAGCATCTTTGAGGAGTTAAATACATTTTACAAGTGACGTTCGAAGAAAATGATATTGCTTCTTGAAATCTGAATGACTGAAATACTGAAATGAAAAAAAAATTAAAACATCTGAAAGTTTACAGATTTTATATTACGCCAAAAGGGAAGTATTTTGACGAGGGATTCGAAACGGGATTTGAAAAGTTACACAGACAAATCATTCGACGCAAAATACAGTTAGACATTGTAACGTCTTTGCGTTGCTACGCTACAAACATAATACCAGTAAGAAATATAAAGAAACGTCACGCATAAAATATCCGTACTTGAAGATGTCCTCGATGATAATGTTAATGGAACGTTTTGAAATCTTTGTGTTTGTTAATAAAAAATTCGTTAAAGTTTTACAAAATGTGAAATATATAATAAAACAAATCCCAAATTCCAAATTTGGGCTTCCAGATGCCCGTATTCGAGTAAGAGGACTATTATTCAAAATTTGATGTCTCTAGGAATCGTTGTTTTTTCACAATGCGAGAAACATACATATTTTTATGCAGATTTTGTATTATTTAATTTTTTTTTAATTTAACGCAGGGTTCTAACATTTGGTGGAAACAATTTGAAAAGTGACTCAGACTTTTATAGTGAACCAACGCAAAATACCAAGACGAAATTAATAACTCTTTTGGACAAATTGCCCCTTTGGATTAATAAATCGTTTAAGGGAGAGAATTAAATGCTGTATGTCACTGCATTTAAAATTTGCAGAATATTGATTCGTGAGTTTATTGCAACAGTTCACTTTAATGATTTAGTTTCACATTTTAAATTCAATTATTTTATTCGTAAGATGAAAGTTTTTCTTTCGTCAATAGCAGCAGAAATTTGTTTCGAATAAGAAGTGAGAGTCTGTAAGCAAGATGAAAGTAATTAGGGAATTTCGGGAAACTAACACTTGCAGCTTTCAGTTCTGAGTATTGAGTTGAAAAACAAGTTTCTTCACATCTTTGCCACATGAAAAGTTTCAAATATCTTCCTCGGACAGTCTACGTCCTGTACCACAGCAGGCTGGAGAACATCCCGTATTTTTAATTCCCGAAGATCACAGCTGTACTTAACGTCTGAACTCAGCGGAATTCCACTTAGGGGTTCTGTCCATCTGTAAGCTGAAGGCTGTTTGCTTAATAAAAGGCAGCTAAAATTTCGATATTACAAAGGATGCTCCATGTACTTAGCCACTTAGACAAATAGAAATCCTATTTCTTAACTTAATTGTATTTGTATGTTTTACAACTGACATACCCAGGAAAACTTCTACTAGTGTTTACCAAACGCATTTGAATCGCGGTTTGTTTGCATCTTGATAAAGTCCTCTATATTGCATATATGTATTCATGCATACAGATTGATTCAATTAATATATAATTTCATGAACTAATTGTATTATAAAGATCGATTTAATTCATATTTTTTTCTTGTTTTTGGCCAAACATTAGCAATACGAATAATAAGTAGCATAACATTTTAATCTCTTTCCAATAAAATCACATATTCATGAAGTTATGCAATAGTAATCAAACATTTTATACTGAATCCAGGCATCACCTCGAATATTCATAATGTATTTGCTGATTAATGCATGGGCATGCACAGATTAGAAAATGGTTTTCTGAAATCGTTTTTGACGTACGAGTGCCACATAAAGAAGACATTTTTAATCAGAAATTTTTATAAAGCATACCACGTTATCTTCAAAGCAGGATTTAATTAAAATAGCTATAAAATTTATGAAGATTGCTTTCAATTTTTCTTGTGCAAAATGCTCTGTCGCGCTCATGCCTCCTTTTTCTAGACGAAATGTTGATATTCTTTCATACTATATGGAGCACTGAACAAACACTAGTCAAAAAACCACTCAACAAAGTTATGATGCCACTGAATTTGAACCTAATTTAATCATCTATACAGTTTAACAACTTCTCTACACACTTCAAAAGCTCATTGTGACCATCGTTTCTTTTCATTTTCCTTGTTGAGTACGGTGTGCAGAAAAAATGTCCCCCGGAAAAAAGGGAAACGGAAAGAAAGCCCCCGGAAAATAAGGAAAGGAAAAAATGTCACCCGGAAAATAAAGAACGGAAGGAAAAGGAACTGTAAAATCTCGCCAAATAATGTCGCCAATCGAAGTTGGGGAAACCTGCCAAGTTCTAATTTCACCGCCGGGGTTATAGCGGGCTCTCTTGAGGGAGGTTTTAAGGGTAAGACGTTGAGCTAGCTGCAATAGAGCAAGGTCATTTCGATAGCAGGTTTTTCCAACTTGCCTGCAGGAATGTTCTCCTCGGCGTTTGTTTCACCCGTTTCATTTAGGAAATAGACCCACGTCTTTACCGCTCGGCCGCTGGTGGAAGATTTGGACCTAATTTCGTGTCCATAGGATCAATTTTAAAATTTTAATATAATTTTGAAATAAACCTCTTAATTTTTAGTAACTGTTATTTTCTTGTTTTCCTATTCAGATTTAAATGCAAAATTAAGCAATTGTTTCCTGTGCAAACACGTTATTTTTAATTAAAATCAAATCAGAAAAAAAAATATGCGACACATATTTAGCTAAAAATTAAGTATTCTTATCGCAAACTGTGACCAAATTTCATCTACAACGGTTTGTTATAATACTCCTTTTAACGCTCAGTTATGCGACAATGTTTCACCCCTGAACCACAGCTTAAGGCTATAACTACATGGGGTACGAGGGGAACAATCACTATTGACCATGACCCGTTGGTCAACCCTCTATTTTTACTATTGGACGGGCCAGCAGCTCGCTTATCTTCTTTCAATTATCGTCAGAAGATTTCCCTATTCCGCAAGTATGGTTGTTATGATAAAACTTTTATCTCCCACCTTGGCGATATTTCTAAACATCCCTTATTTTTCCCACTGCAAAAGAATGGTGACTTATTTTTCGTTTCCTAATTTTCCGGTGCCTATCTTTCCCCTCCTTATTTTGCGGGTGACATTTTTTCCTACAACCGTTGAGTACAGCACCATTTCCAGATTATTTCGTTTTTGAGTTACTGCATCACCAGTCTTTAATAAACCGAATAAAATAAACTGAAATAAACCTATATACTTATTTTTCCTTTTTTCTTTATCCGCACTTCGGTGTTTTCTTCATTTATATTTTCAAATTTTTAGCACCACGAAGAAATTTCAAAGGCCGATGCTATGTTCTTTATCTAAAGAAACTCGATTGCAGTTTCACGATTCAGTTTTTCCATCCAAGAATGATAATCTTTTAACTAAATTTCAGGTTACTATTCAGGGCATAAAATGTGTGAATTTCTTCTAAAAAACTGTCAACTTTTTGTCTTTATTAATAATTTTGAGGAGCAATGAAAAAAAATAATTTGCAAAACGCGTATTTCCCACACAGATAATCGAGAATTCGACCTAATGATCTCGGCCTTTGAAGGACTGCTACTTCCATGTAATATATTGATGTTCGTATTAATCACATCTAATCGTATAATATCGTACAAGCCCAGAAGGACTACTCGTCTCAAAACGGCATTTTGCTTCGAATCACTTTAAATGTCCGAATCACTTTTCAGATTATTGCCACCAAATATTATCGCCCTATATTATCTTTAAAGAAACTAAATAATGAAGAATCTAGATGAATGTATGCATGTTTCTCCTATTGTGAAACAACAACGGTACCTACAACCATCAAAAGTTTAATAACGTAACTTTCCACGCGGGTATGAGCAGTTGGATGCCCGAAATGTGAATTTCGAATTTGTTTCATTTTCTATTTCATAGTTAATCTTTAAGGAATTTTTGATTAAAAATTCAGAACAAGACAGCAGACGCGACGCTCTAGAAAATAATACATTTTTATTTCTAGCGAGCGAGATTGTCTGTCGGAAATTCTAAAGACAGATATGCTATTTTTAAATGCTTTTAGCACAATGTGGGGTTAGCTATTAAAAAAAATCGACAAATCCCCTTTAAAGCGAGCACTCAAGATTTCACAATATCTTTTTAATCTTGCGTTTACGTGTTTACTCTAAGGACAGTCTGATGAAGTGTTTATTTTATTAAATTTTAATTAAAAAATTTTCATTGACAGATAATAGCTTCAAAATAACAAGTTAAAAATTTCTGAGGACAAAGAGTCGCCAAAAAACAAAATCTCACTCTAAGAAATATTAATGCAATTTTGCTATAGATTTCTGGCACGCGGAAATTAAAGATATTCTGAAAATTAAGAAACACCGAGCAAAAGCATGATTTTAAGGAATGGAAGTTAGCTGAACACTGGTAGTTTGGACCGGGGTTCAAATTCTCGCGAACAGGCTGGCTGCATGGGCATTTCATCGTTTTCCCATGTGTAACATGTATAATAGCCAGTTTCCGTTAAAAAACCTCCCGTCAGATAGCCTTTGAGTGCTTTATGATAATTAAATAAACCAAACCAACGAAGAAATGAACGACATCGAACAATACTTCTTGTTCTAATTACTAATACAAACCAGTTTCCTTTAAAAACATTCTTATCTAAGCCGAGTTTCCTAAGCGAAAATCCCACAACAGGTTAGTAGCAGCCATGATAAAATGTCTACCTAACAACAACTAGAATAATCCTTCATCCTAAACCGACTACTGGTCACTTCCAGGGAAGGCTGGTACGAAATGATTCAATATGTGTTAACAAAGAACAACAAATAATTCAATTTTTTTATATAAAGGAATAAAAAAATTCAATGTTTACTAAAAAAAAATGGATATACCTAAATGGGAAAGCTAAGTTCAAGGCGACCATTTATGGTTCGAAGTGATTTACCCTTCTATGAAGGTGGTCATTTTAGAAGAATGAGATTTGATACCAAAATTTTATACCTATACTATCACTTACAGATGTGTTCGTGTTAGGAAGCTGCTTCACTGTATGTTATAAAAATTCAATCACTAACTAAAAAAATTTCGAATAAAATTTATCCACAAAATTAAATAATACTTTTAAAGTGCTTACAAGAAATGACTAAACGTAAAGATAAATGTAAAGAATTCTCTTCAAATTGACCACTAAGAATTTCACCATTTTTTTTCATCTTCCATAATAATTAAAACCTATGATATTTTCTCTTCGCAAAAGCATTAGTCGTCTTAGGGAGATACCAGTATATCTGAGAAGGGTTCACTGCAATTACATATTAAAAAAAATTACGTTTAAATTTTCCGATTATACTTTTAAATTTGAGTTTTCCAATGACTGATGTAAAAACGAACCAGTTTTCGTTGATATTCCCCTGCTAAATTGACCACTAGCGTCCGAGCGGTAAAGTCGCTAAACACTGGTATTTCGACCAGGCGAACGAGCTGATTGCATGACATTTTCGTGATTATCCTAATGTATAACGTAAATATGCGCCAGTTCCTAAGAATGTGTTCTACAAAGGCATCCCTCCTCTTAAGCAGGTAGCCCTAGCGCGTTTTGGCATAATCCAATAAATTCAAATCAATTAGTGACATATTATGTAACTGACTTCATAACCAACAAATCGATATCCAAATAATTTGTTACACGCTATACATGAAAATGTTAACGACACTTTAAGAATAAACGGAAACAAAACAAGATATAATTTTCACTAACACAATATCAGATTAACAAGCATGAAAGAAAATAATTTGATTAGTAACTAAGCAATTTTTATAGAGGTAACCTCGTGTTGTTAATTTTCTTTCTTTTTCTCAACATTTTTACACTGCATTTTTCATGAAAAATTCTCAGTAAAACTTATTGAAATATTATCAGTAAACTTATAAAAAAGATTCATTTATTAATGACCTTTGTTAATTAACAATGTAAATTTAAAATTCTATTAAGTGCTATAAGCTGTATTAATTTTCTACTCAGTTTCAATTTTTAAATACTTAAGTTTGCTTCTTACTTTTTCAACAAAATTTCATTAAGTTAATTCAAAAATATGAAATATAGAAGTAAAAATAGCCCTCTATCTTTCCTGCGTTCCCAAATCATTATGCGAATATGCATTTGCAGGTTTTAAAACCTGAAAAATGCATCTGTGCGATGTTAGCATCATGCGATGATTTGTCGGCACTTTATTTTTTGCTACGATATTTTCGACGACGATGCTCTTAAACTGCGAAGTTTTTGAACCGCATTATTTTCGGCCACGATATTTTGTACCACCATGCTTTAGAACTGCGATGTTTTCTCTTTGCTTTCTTTTCTCCCACGATGTTTTGCATCACGACGTTTTCGCCTTGCGTTGTTTTCTCTGCGACGTTTTCATCCGCGATGTTTTTACGTCGATATTTCGGCTGTAACCGTAAAGACATGAGTGCAATACATTCAGAGTTACTATTTTATAGCGAGGCAACATGGTTATTACTGGGAAATTCTTGCAACGTGTTTATGAATAAAGAGAAGAAGTTGCCATTTTCCTAGAAGAAGAAAACAGACTGGAAGCCGAGACTTTTCACGATGGTTTATGTAGTTTATGTTTAATGCTTTTTGTAGAAAACTGGAATTATGGAGCAGAAAGTTAAAGCAAAAAAAAAAACCTAGCATTGTTTTCAAATGTGAATGATTGTGCTAAAATTTACAAGGCTGAAGAAAAACACGTAAAAGTTGTTTTTATAACCATTGAAAATCATTTAGCCATACTGGCAAAGAATTTTAAAAAGTATTTTCTTGTTGACGACAAACTGATAAGTTACGAGTGGGATAGGGATCCGTTTCATAAGACTCCCGAAGGACTCTCAATTGATGAGGAAGAAAAATTCATAGACTTCAGGATAAGTGGCGACACCAAAAGACAATTGAGTGATAAATCCCTATTTGAATTTTGGTCAGGAGTAGAGGATTATTTTATATTATTATACACTAAAAACAAGGCCATTTCGCCTTCTATTACCATTTTCAACATCCTACCTTTATGAAACTGGATTTTCTGCTGTGGCTTCTTTGGAGACAAAATATAGATCTTGGCTATATGTAGAAATAGAACTGAGGGTGGCTATTTCTAATATTAAGCCTTCCTTTGAAAAACTTTGCTCTTCAAGATAGGCCCAAGGAAGTCAGTAATAATCATTAAATTTGTTTTTAATTTGGTATGTTTTGATTAAGTAAGTTTTGATTTAGAAGTTTTTTTTACTTTAATAAGTTAATTATTAAATATGTAGGAATGTACTTTGTTTCTATGTGCATGTGTGCTTTCCTTTCAGTCAGTTAATCAATTTCTTTAAATAATATTTTCGCTTAGATATTCTTGCGCCACCCTTTAGTGTGCTCGGGCCCTCCTGAGAATCACTGATCTAGAGAGTACACGTTTCATTGAATGGATTCAGCTTTATACGGCACCGATTTCATCTGCATTGAACATAAATGAAATATAATGCGAAGCGTTACTCCAGTTCGCAGTCCCTTTTTCTAAGAACAGGCAAGGCCATGCTTTAAGGGAAGAATCGATCTACTCAGGAACACTTAAATCATTTTGTAATGAAGAGATTAAGTATCAGTTACAGTTCTTACATTACCATTCGAGGAGCACATATTCCTTACTCAGATGTCATATTGCTAGATTACGCCGCCGAGATGGTATAGTGGTTAAGGTCGCCGACTGCTGTACCGAAGGGCCTGGGCTCGAATCCCGGAGAAAACATGGATTTAAATTGTCTATCCTCTCATCGGAGGTACAGTGGCTGTCTATTAGGTGCCTCTATAATAAAATGATCACCATTTCTGCCCTTAATAGTGGTGAAAGCCTAAAAATGGATAGTACCCGCCATTAAAAAAATTACTGGGGTATTGATAAGTATTGTTCATTCAATATTAACCTGTGGCTTTCTATTGCGTGTATTTGTAATTCCAATAGTCTGTTTATTATTCTTTTAGTTAGATATAAAAAATAAAGATTCTTATATCTGTATTCATTCATATGCAGTTTTCTCTATATAGGGAAAAATATAACTCATACTAAATTTTGGAAATTCTATGAATATAAATTTACCTACATAATGCATGCAATGAGGTCGTTAATATAAAAACTGAATCTCAACTTATCAGGCCCTCTCTGATACATCTGAGGCAATACTATAGAGTAAGGTAAAATATTTTAAAATCATGCACAGCAGAAAAACACAGCTTTTCACAAAATTATAAATTTGCCATCCGATGCCATGCCATGGTTGGAATGTCTTATAAAAGGTATCAGAAAATTAATTACCTTGCTCTCTCATAAAAACTCAAAAAGCGAGTTAAATCTACATTAAAATTAATAGTTTTATTATCAAAATAAGATTGCATAACATATTCAGATACTTTCCCAGACCGGAACTGTAAGTTCCAAGTTTTTCTGTGCCTTCAGACGTTCAAATGCCGTATGAAAAAGTTTAATTATAGGTCCATTGTTTATTTATCCCCTTAAAACGGATTGCAATTTTCACTTAATACTAGTTCTCCGATTATTCCCTGTGGTGTTGCACTAAAAATGAACTGGACAAGCAGAGACGGAAACCTCGATAACACATTCAAAACGCAATAGAAAAGAAAGGTCGAAACGCTACTGAAGTAAATAAGTGAATGATTATTTTTGCCTGACCCAAAGTTCTTACATATTATTTAAAATTCTGATGATCGCCATATAGAAAAACGCATGAAAATATTTTTATTTAATAAACAATATGTATTATTTATTTTTATTCATATGTATTATTTTATTTTATTTTATTTTATTCAATAAACAATAGTATGACTCTCAATTACCTCACGTGTATTATGAATCAAAATGTAGTTGCATTCTTTTTCAACTTTTCATATGACGGTAGTATTGTTACTTGAAAATTAAATTTCATGTGATTTTACTGTCCAGCTAATTTTCAAACGAGATAATTAGTTTATTCATTTTCTGCTTTTGATTAAAATAAAGGGAAAATATTAATTTAAATAAGTTGCATTATGCTAGGAACGCCTGCCTTTGTATATTAATCCTAATTAATGCTTATTAGTAGCGTAAATGCAACACCGTCTTTTGGCACTAAAAGTAATATACAACATCCAAAAATACAGTAATTCATTACCATTATACTAAGCATCTTTTACTTTGTTATTTTATGAGGTAATTTACACTTGCAAATACGTTCATATCCTTGAACTAGTTTAGTGCGTAGTTACGTTTATACAATTTGTGATAGCAATATAAGTTGTTTGTTCTCTAATTTGGTGGTGTTAAGGGGCGTTCACGTGGGTGAGTCTATCTTTCCTGGAGCCTTTGATTCCATATTCGCATTAACACAATCTCCACTTTCTTAGAAGGATAGTCCGAAAACTCAATGTGCTACAGTTCTACCACACTTAAAGTCGAAACCATCCTAATGCACCTGCTACGTTCGTCAGTGAGGCATAATTTATATATAAGGGTAGGCTGTTTGAGCCCAAAAAGTCGAGCAGATATAATTACGACATTCAGCAATGGCTCTCTTTATACTGTTTCCAAAGATCATTATTTCCACAGGAGGTTACTTACGCACGTGATTGTATTTATGCTACTGTTCATTTGCATTCAGTTCCATACTCCTTCATTTACGTACACGCAAATTTCTGGTCGATCGGAAAAATCCCTTTTGGAATAATAGTTTAATTGACCAGCAGTGTAGCGCTTGGTGAGAACCTTCAATCGACGAAACGAAATATAGCTTGCTGAATATTAACCGTTTTTAATATTTATATCATACTTAATTTTTGCATTGCCGAGAAGTCATCAATGCTTTCTTTGGAGCCATGTTTATTAAAACGCATCATTATTGGAGCGTTTCAAACATTATTATTATAACTTTCTCCATGTCTTCCTTTTACACCTCTTTTATATAATTGTTGATTGTATACTAGGAAACTTATTTAATGCATTCTTAAATCTGTTGCTTAGTATAAATTGAGTAGTTAGTGACTTACATAGCCGTAATTAATATTGGTATCTATCAGAGACCTTCTAAGCTTATAGAACTGAGAATCTTTAAAAAAAATCTAAGTAAACGAGTAAAAACTCTGCAAGATTTCAGACTTTCTATTACTCCCAAAAGGACGTTTTTTTATTTACACAGCCATACACACGTTTCGAGAGCGTTTGGAAGAATGATCCCTTTGGGCTAAAATATTTAAAACAGCATATCTTTAGAATTTCCGGCGGTCTCGTGCGCTGGATATAAAAATATTTTATTCCGTGCAATGCGTTGCCACTGCTCGCTTTGAAATTGTTGAGTTTTTTCAATAAAAAATTCGTTAAAGTTTAAAAATTATGAAATAGATAATAAAATGAATTCGACAAGATTCGGGCTTCCATGTGCCCATATTCGGGTGGAGAACTAGATTATTCAAAATTTGATGGCTCTAGGTATCATTGTTTTTTTCCAGTGCCATCCGTTTATTCGACGCAAAATGCCTTTTCGAAATTAATAGCCCTTCTGGGTAATGCCCCTTTGGCTAACAATTATAGTGGTGCCAGGTGAATTTTATACGTTTACGAATTAATAGAATAGCATCATGAAAGTATCAATAATAATATAATAATAATAATAAAAATGGCATCACACAACTAAAAGTATATACCACTTCGTAAATTTGGATAACTTAATTACTAAAAATATTTAACATATCAATGGCCGCGTTGTCCTAATAGTTTTAAGTTGCATTTCAACATCTGAAAGAACACTAATTGCAATTTTCACTACACAAACGAATGGAATATATCAGAAAAGAATTCTCTTCCCGTTATTGCAATATTTCAATAGTTTTCGCAAATTAAAAAATTTTAATTAACACATTTTAATAGTAAATGATGCGATTTTCACACATAAAATCCCTTTTTACATTATTCTCTTTCATTTTGGCACCACTGCGTTTCTAAGATATAAATAGCTTCCGTTAATAATAAGTTCCCATACTTTATATTTAATTTTCATATTTCTGCCATTAATAAATTAATGATTGAGAAAAAAATCGATACCGCTTAATTTATAAGACTGGAAATCTTTGGTCATTAATTTCTGAGTCACAAACAGCTTTCTAAGACGAAAATAAAAAAGATAACAATAATCAGAAATACTAATACTCCTAAAAATATAACCGCGTTTCCTAACTCATTTTTGCTTTTTGATCCACATGGGGCACAAAAATCCTATTTTTATTAAATGAAGTTTTGAGCATTTTTCTAAGAAGTGCGCAAAACTTGTTTCATATAACTTTATTTTTACTAATTATGAGAAAACTTTATATTTATTTCCTAACAAATATTTATGGTGTACTATTTTAAAAATCTATGCCACGGAGTGTGAGTACTTATCTTCAAATACACGTTAGTGTGAATAAACTTTACTATAAATTCTTAAACATGTCTGGGAACTTGAAACTTAGAAGGGAATCGTCATATTCTGCTACAATGGGTATTTAAATTTAGATAAATCCTCATACCATAAGTATTTTGTGTTTAATTTTAACATTTTCATTTCGTATTACAAAATCATTTTCAAAGCTCTTTATATACAGGTCAATAAAATTTGTTCTACCTGTTTATTATTTTATCCTAAACTTGTGGAAGAATTTCCTAAAATTATTCGAATATCCATATTTTTTACTGTTAAATATTTAATAATTATACATTAACTGAAGTGCATTTATAGTACAGGGGAAATGCAGAAACATATCGCGGGTCATGTATTATGTATCAATGGAATATGACAATAATAATAATATAATTTGACTGAAAAAATCAGATGTTTCAGTGTTTTAAAAGGAAAGTGGACATCTTTACAGTAAACTCTTAAATGAAAGTTTTACTGTGACTCAACTTGGGAAGACATAGGAAATTTATAGTGGAGGTGGTGTCCCTTCCTTCGTTAAACAGCTGCGTTGAAGTGTGAAATGCTGCTCCTCAAGTGTACTTCTAATTGGCTGATGACTCAAAGCAGTAAACTGAACTTAAACTTGCTCTTATTCTAATGACATTTCTCTAGGCTATATGGAGAACGTAAAGAAGTTTTTGTTTAAAGTTAAATTTCAAAGTCATATCAAATGTAATTCTTAATTCTTCATTATAAAGGTAAATTATTGATTTGTACTATTGCATAAATTAAATTCTTATAATTTAAAACTTGCTAAAAATTCAATACAGCTAAACTTTTAATCCATTTACCTGAAAATTCAAACTTATAACCATTAACGATGCAAATGGTTACTAATATTTACAACGTATTGTTCTATTAACATGAAATATTTTGATGATAAATATAATATATTGTTGCGTGTGCACGGGTTCGTTATGGATTGAATGCACAAGTCGTTAAAAATTTAACAAACATTTATTCTTTCCACAAGAAATAAAACAAAATGCTGAAATATTTCTTCAGAGATATTCGTACAATGTCACAATATCTCAAACGTTTACCAAAACTCAATTCAAAACAGATAAACTAATTCTATCTCACAGCGAAATCGCTACAGCATAAAACAAACAAACAGCAGTTCGCTTTAAACAGCTACAACTACAACAACAACTGAGATGAGGTGTTTCAATTCGGCTTTTATAAGCTTTTTAATTATCAGTAGAACAATCTCGATTTTTCTAGATTTTTCACTGGATGGCAATAGTAATTACGAGATATTTATTTATTAAACATTAAATGCACGCGCTCTTTTATTTTTTATTCCTTTATTTATTTATTTTTTTTATATAGCTTTCTCTTTAAAAATCGTCTGCGTTGCACGGGAAATATAAAGCAATTTTAATTACATTCTAAATAAACAGCCAAATAAATATGAAATCCGTAACAATATGTTTCCATACATTAAGAATAACTGGCCAAAATTTAAAAACATTTTTTTTAAACTCGTCCTGAGCTATAGCTGCAGGATCGATCAATCAATCAATCGACTCGACAATCGAAAATCAATCGACTTAAATGGAGCTGATCAACATCTAAAAAACGTTTCCATTAATATGGAAGGTATGAGAAACAAGTTTAAAGACATTATGAAAAAAAGATGAGTTTATTGCAAATAAATGGGGCATAGAAACTAAATTTGAAAATAAAAGAAAATAAAGACAAAGCAATTTTTTGATGAGCTATGTAAGAATAACCAGTTTGAAAATTCCGAAATGTCTTTTAAAGTAAGTTTTTTATGCTGCTCTCGACATTTTAAATACTCAGTTAAAGTACAGAATGACTAGAATGACAAAAATCGTAATAATGTTTTCATTTTTGAAACCTAAAATTCTGTCATCATTAACAAATGTGGAAACTATTAATAATGTTTCAAAAATACAGTAAACGTATAAAAAAGACTTTACTAACGCACTGAAAGTACAACTTTTATTATTTATAAATTACTTTCCACAACAGAAATCCGAAATTTACCATTGCTAATTTAACTAAATCCGTTAAGGATTTAGTTAAATTAGCAATGGTAAAACATTATCACATGACAAGCAGTTTTCGGAAGTGTGCAATTAACTTATATTGTATTTATGATTACCTGTAACCACAGCCACGAGTGAGAGCCAATTTTCAAAACTGAAACTAATAAAAATAAATTTGAGAAACACTATGAACACAAGATCGGCTGTCAAACCTATCACTATTGAGCGTCGAAGCTGAGATCGCTAAGAAAATGGACGTCCAGGTGTTGATAAATAAGTTTGCGGAAATGAAGATTAGGAGGAGCGAATTTTAATAAAGAAGCATTTTTGTCTTTATGATGAATTTTGGCCGCCAGTGTTATAATTACACTTATTGAGGAGGAAAAACATTAGAGAAGAAGAGCAGTATGGATTGAAAAAAATTAAAACGAAACAGGAAAAAACTTCAGCATTCATATTTTTTTATAAAAATTATGTATTCAAGTAGTTTAGTGTTCCAAAAGGTTTTTTAAAAAGAGAAAAACTTTACCATACATATTTTCTCCCAAACTTTTATATTCAAATACTTTTCTTTATGAAGTTCATGATAAATATGCTTTGTATTTAACAAATGTATCATTTACATTATAAGAGTTCTTATTTATTACTTGTATATTATTGCATAAGTCATGTTCGTAAGCTGAGTACGAACACACAGTACTATATATCAATGTAATATCTTTTCTGTACGTTTATCAATTATCTTGTCTGTCAGTTTATAATATAACCAGTTATTTATAAGTTTGCTAAATTAAGCGAAAAAAACTTAGATAGACGCAGATTTTATATAAAAATAAAAAATATATTAGTATGCAAAACCTCTTGGATTTTATATAAAAATCTTCGTAAAACTAGGCTTTCTTTCTTTTCTTAATGAAACTTTTTGTCGACTTTACGTCGACATGTTCCTTTTTTTTTATATAGACTAATTCATTTTTTAACAATATGTGCCTCAGTGAAAGGAGAGAAAAATCTGTCTCTCGCACTCACACGCACGCATACGAAAAGTTTTAAATAACTGATTAAAATCATCTGACTTCAAATACCCAGACTAAAGCAAATTTACATTTCACCAGTTGGTCAAGGGAAAATATTTTCCTTTTTATTCTTTCTCCATGTTACGTCAACTGGTTCCCTAAGAACGTGCTTTTATTCTTTAACAATTAATCCAGATGTGATAAAAGTCCTCATGAAAACACTGGTTCCTTGATTTTTTTTAAAAACGTATCACTTTTTTTTTTTTAATTTTTATTTTTAAGTACATTAAATGTATTAGGAAAGGAGTCCAGGAAAGTTTTTGCATAGGGACCCAAGAGTTCTAGTCACGCTACTGCCTTCGATACAGTAGTGAGAGTCACTAACCACGTTCCTGTCTGGGCGGTATGGTAAAAATAGAATTGCCCTCCTCCCAGTTGTACCTTTAAACTGTACTCCGTGTTAACAAACAAGTTCCTTTGGGCACCTGCGCTGAGCCAACGAAGCATTGGCGGAGCCCAATCCCCACATCATTCATGATTTAGTTTCTGAACAGTTACCATTGCTTACTTAGATACAATAGATCATCGCTTCTTAAACTTTTCTCATTCAAGGCCTCTTTTTAACACTGAGACTTTTTTCACGATCTCGGATATTATATAGAATACACATAGAATAAAAATATAACATAGAATAAACATAGAATAAAAATATAACATAGAATAAACATAGAATAAAAATATAAAAGCAAATATTTTGTCCAAAATAGCTTATTTCGTTCGTAAACAATATACAAATAAAGAAATGTACTAGTTTTAGGATTTCTTTAAGTACACAAAGATTAATGAAAGAAAGTCTCAATGAGACAGATGTGGTACTTTTTTTTTTTTTTTTCTTCATAAAAAATTAAATTTTGTTTGGTACAATATTGACAGTGCTGGACATAAAAGCATTTTCACATCTTTCAATGTTGAACGATATTTGGATTTAATAGGCGTTAAAGTTGAAAAAGACATAAATACGTAGTGCTGGATGGCAAAATTAAAAAAAAAAAAAAAAAG
>KK119169.1:309246-334326 GCA_000611955.2 Stegodyphus mimosarum
AAAAAAAAAAAAAAAAGAGTGCCGTTTCAGAATTAGCGGAAATTTCAGTTTATTAGTTCCGATCTAGAATTAGTTTTAAGTGTGTGTTTTAAGTTTGAGGAACTCGATAGATAGCTCTATAAATTCTTTTTGGGCTTTACATGACAGATGTTTAATCTCAGTGTAATGTCAATTAATGTAATTTCTTTAAAAGTCTTATAAATGTAATTACTTTAAATTTAAGCATCTGAATTGAATTTTCGCGACCTCAGAATTTAGCTTCACGACTCCATTTATTTTTAGTCGCGACCGTATTTTAAGAAACGCTGCAATAAATCACGCTCCCCTGCAGTGGCTTGTATAAATGGTGCTGCCATCTAATGAGTAAAGTACGAAATTATTTGATTTGCAGAATTTCATAAAACTGTTAATATTATTTACAAAACTCCAGACTTCCATTCACAAGAGTCAAATCAACTGAATGATCATAATAAACTTAAAAACCATTTATTAAAAGTAATGCAATGAGCGCAAAACTGAACATCAGAGAACATTTCTGTAATTACTTTTTGAACAATAAAAATTGAATCCCTTCACTCATCTTTACTTGGGTTCCTTTAGCAAACGGTCATATTGTTTAAAATAATATTTTTCTGTCTTTCAGATTAAAAAATTACTGAAATATAATTGTTAATATAACCATGAAAATATAGTGTTAACAACAAGTTTTTGTTTTAAAAACTGACTTTTCCTTCCTATTTTTATCACCATCCATAGTACAAATCTCAGAAGAAAACATATGCAAATGTTCTGTATAAAGATCAGACGGAAATTCCAAGCAATAAAAGTATAATTAATTGATAAAGCGTTCACTTAAAGTTGTTTAAATCCAAATTATGAAGCATATTATATACTAAAATATATATCACTACTTACTTAAACATTCTTCTTCAGCATTACAGGCAACGAAAAAGAAAATACCTAGGGAAAAAAAAAGTAACAAAAATGAATACAGGCCTTAACTATTGCCCATTTTAATATTAATCTTTTTTAGTTCATGCATAACATATAACTAAATCCACATTATATGATTTTATTCTGAAATTATGTGAATTAAAAACGAGGAGGCATTAAAATAAAAGCTAGGTAATTAAAAATTTAAATGATGAAAAGTGTTCATGAAGAAATGAAGCAATGGGATATAAAAGCGAAACTGCTCTGCATAAATTTAAAATATTTGAATATACACTATAAGGATAGAGGGAAAGTCAAAAGAGCAAAACATGACAGGATTAATTCTCACGCATGATATGTGTACTTTTTTATTACTTCTTTCATTCATATTTGCAGTTCAGATATTTGAAAATTTTATTCATATCGCTATATTAATCAATATGTCTATAAAACAAGAAGCAGAACGCATTTTTAGGTATATGAAATTCTATCTATTGTTCTTGAAGCGCAAAAAAATGTGCATTTCGAAAACTCTTAGTTCTGGAAATGACCAATTGGGGTTTAGGACATCGTCGTAGCTATTTTCTCGTAATCAGCCAGCAGCCGTTTCACCCTCAATTAGAAATAGGTAAGAAAGGTTGCTTATAATCATAACATAATTGTTTACAAATATGGGATATAAAGAGTTAAAAAATTATGCTAGTATCAAATAGAATAAATTATTACATTTCATAATTATGAGCGAAACCTCTAATATAACAGAAGTTATATTATCGTTTCTAAAATTATGCAGTTAAAATATTTACACTGCTATCGCTTCTAAAATTATGCAGATAAAATATAGAGTGTATATATATATATATATATATATATATACATATATTTACACATTGCACATAATTAGTTAGTATATTACGTCAGTATCAAAGAGAACTGGGGCTAAACCTCTGATATAACAGAAGTTATATTATCGATTTTAAAATTACGTAGGTACAATATTTACGCAATTCGTCAACATTTCTTGAAATTTTAATCAGCTAGTTCAGAGAAATTACTCATGCAAGCACGAAATTCACATTTTTATAAAATCTTGATTGAAAACGGAATTACTTTGAAATCTTGTTATCACACTACCCTCTTAAAATTAATATATTATAGATAGATATACTAATAATTTAACTTTTATGTCATGCGTGACGATATATTTATATAAACTGTATACAGAAACATTATATATATCATTCAAGAGCTTTTAATACGAGGAATTCGCTGAAATGTAAATACTGACAAATCGTCTGCTTCCATAAATGGCGAAAGTTTAAAAAGATGTTTTACCATAATTTTGGTTGTACTGCAAATTTTTGCATACTATTTGCTTTAAAATACTTGCAAGAAATCGGATTTTAATATTAAAAAAATCTGATGGGTAAACCACATGACTTCCTTGTGCAGAATATTAAATTATACGCAATATTCCTGCATTTCATGTAAACATATTGAATTAAAAGTTAACGAATTTTCAATTAAATCTACTTCGTCAACAGGGCATAAACCACAATAGAATAAATGCACTCTTTAACGTTCACTATATTTATTTACCATAGACACACTTCGGCGCTAGGTTCACTTAGCAGCGTTATTTCTCATTCTTTTTAGAAATGAGAGTGAGCAAAAATTATAGCAACTGAAGAATTAACACAAGTTCTATTCAAATACTATAACAAATCTAAAACGATGTATAAAAGAAATTAAACAAATAAAAAAAGAAACGGTTTTTCACAGACGATTCAGCGCCGCTTACCTAATGCGCATGCGCTACTAATTAATTCAGTTTTCACTTCGTGGTAAGGCAAAAATACATAAAAATTCAAAATATATTCTTTAGAAATTGAAAAATATAGAAAAACATAAAACACCAAGTACAGTTAAATCAATTAATAAAACAATTTTTACAGTTAAAATTACAATTTCTACGCAAAAACAAGCTAATAACTTAAATGATAATTCCGGAATGGATCAGGCATAATTTAATTCGCGATAATAAAAAAAGTCGTTAACTTGTTGTTGCGAAGCTTAGCTTCTCTAGATTGGCAAAAAATACATTATTGTGCTAAGCTTCAAATTTAAACAAATATGGCCGCTTCATAACCAAAAATTAGGCTTAGCTGCACTTAAAAAACTTTTAAATTGTTGATAATTCTACAATTATTGCATGCAGGTTGACTAAAGGCATAAAAATCTTAACCAAAAGATAAGAACAACATAGTTCAATAATTTTTAAATCAAAAAATGCACAATTTACAAATTTATAAGATTAAAGAAACTGAGGTCACTCAGCCGAGTAACAGAGTTTATATATATATTTAACAAATATTCTCTATTCGTAAATATAATACATATATTTATATACTTTTGGTGCTGCCGATTGCAACCAAAATGCGAGGTGCACATCTACATGTTATTGCAGCCCTATTTACAAAATTTCAAAGTTCTGAGGCTCCTCGTTTTTGAGTTATGCACAGATACATACGTACAGATACATACGTACACAGATACATACGCACGTACGCACAGACGCCACGAAAAAGTCTTTTCAGAATCCGTTTTAAATCCGTTTTATAATTATTTTGGGGGAAAAGAGTCTTTTCTTCTGTCCTTACGTATGGATGTCACTCAAAAACATCGTTAAATTGCATTCGAAAGCGGTCAAAATAGATATTTTCGTTGAAATATGGTACCCGAAATTTTTCGTGATTGCAATACTTCCTTCTTACTTCGTACAAGGAAGTAAAAAACTAATCTATTTAAAATTTATGAAGACAATACTCCTCAAATAGTACATTAAAGATGGTCGATTTAGTTTGAAATATAAAATTAATTTCCTTTTTACTATGAATGTTACATTATATTATGTTTAATTTTAATATTATGCCTTATTTTAATATTATATATTATTTTTATATTACATTTCATCTTAATTATGAAAGCTTTTAGCTAATAATTTTTTAGTTAGCTGCTTTTAATTATTTTAATTAAATATCGCGTATCATCAGTGAATTTATTATTTTAATAATTCCAGAAGCTGTGTTTATTAATCAAAGCTTATCCCTTTTAAAATTTAAGACAGCCATAGGCGTACAATACATAAACAAAATTATTAATAATGTGAAATAAACATAATAATATAATATCGCAATAAATTTATTGTTTCAATATATTTTAATAATTCTGGAAACTATGTTTATTTACAAAAGCATTTTTCTCTTAAAATATGATACTGCCAGAGGCATACAATATGTAAATAAAATTATTAATCTAAAATGAAAAAATTAAAATCTGAAAAGCTTCAGATTTTAAATTACCTCGAAAGGGGCATTTTTTTAACGTTTTATGTGTTACCTTTATTTATTAAATATCACGTTCTACGTTTCAAAACCATAAAATTCAGTTCAATAACAGCATCGCAAAATAATTTTAAAATGGGCATATGTTTAGAATTTCCGATACAGAGTCTCGCTCGCTGGAGATAAAAATGTTTTTCTCCCCGTAAAGTGTTGCCATTGCTCGCTTTGAAATCGTGTAGTTTTTTAATCAAAATTTCGTTGAAGTGGTATATAACAGAAATCGATAATAAAACAAATTTCAAATTCAAATTAGGGCTTCCACATATTCTACGCGGTTATATATATTCATATTCCACTATATATTCATATTCCACACATTCTCATATTCTATGGAAGATTCCATTATTCAGATTTTGATGGCTCTAGTTACCGTTGTTTTATCACACTGCGAGAAACACACGTACATTCATGTAGATTCTTCATTATTCATGCATAATACAGGGCGATAATATTTGGTGACAACAATTTGAAAAGTAATTTGCCGTTTATAGTTTTCAACTCAAAATGCCCAAAATGAAATTAATAGTCATTCAGGGCAAATTGCCCCTTTGGATTAATAAACGTAATAATATATTATGATATAATTCGACTAGATGGACTGGGGGCTTTGCTTCAATAATCAGTAATCAATAATCAATATAATATGGCAAGATATAACATAACGTGTAAAGAAAAAATTGTCTTGACTGTGCAATAGGTTAACAAAATTATTAAACTAAATAATCTTAATACAATCTGTGAAGATATAATGCAGTCATGTAAAGAAAAATATGTCTTGACTGCGAATCGGCCGGACCATGAATTGGCATGACCGCGAAACGGCCACGTCAAAGCAGGTGCTGTAAATAGTCCCATTCTCACGGAATGTTAGTAGTAATAAAATAGAAATGTTATAAAGCACTGAAATAAAACTAACCACAACAAAACATTGTAATGAAAGTGAATATGCGAAAAATAATCTAGTAAATAAAGTTTATTTTTCGTCTCACTGTGTTATCAGTGTGTTATCACTTTTTGCTAGGTTTGAATCCAAAGGTATATAATACTTATGCTAGCGAATACATTTTGAGTTTTATATTTTATTTCTTGCACCAGCTTAAACATTTTAATAAACAAGATATTTTCTGTGTTGAGTCTTTCCTGCGTGTCTACTATTTCACCTACTCCACTAGAAAATTCGAAGTTTAAATAATGGGCAATAATCTAAGTTAAGAACTTTGATGACTCAGGCTCGAGATGCAGTGATTTAGTAATGTGTTGATGTGCTGTATTCATGATTGGCAAATTAGATTTTTACATACAATTATGTGAATATTCTCATTATCGCAAAAGCCAGATTTTCAGACTTTAATATTTCACTTTTATAGAATCGAGCTATCATTATGTTATCAGACCGCAAGGAACGGGATTTACTTTTAGTTATTTCCTTTATTTGTAACTTGAAACTGAAGCACTGATAACTATGTGAAGGGATTTTATATGCTTATTGTTATTAGTTTGTGTTGCTGAATTCTAAATTAAGATGGGAAGAAAATTCTTTTGTCAGACAATTGTACTCAGTATTTAGCTTAAGTACCATCAGAATTTAATTTGATAAAATTTCTAACATTCTTGTGTATACAAATGGATTTTTTATGATTCGATATAGTTAATTATTTAATTTGCTTTCATAACAGTAGCAAGAGAAATATACCATGACACTAGTTAACTCTTCATATCCTGTACTTATGATTAGCACAAGATAACCCAAAATTTAAGACAGAAAATTACAAAATTCAGAGATACGAAAATCTATTGCATTGAAAAAATGCACCAAGAACTATCTAAATGGGATTTCTCTTCCTAAATTCAATACAATTTTGAAAATTATACATACATAATGTTGAATGTAATCCGAAGAAAATGTTCACTTGCTATCAAAGTGCAGGAGGCTATATACCAAAAGGAAGGGATGCGTTTTAAGAGAAATTTCCTCGTGTTCATGCTGCAACCGAGGAAACCACAAAACGATATGCGTAACCAGCTAGTTGGTCGAGATTCTAACTCGTGAGACTCCTATGTTCAGCGGTCTTAGCCATTCATCCACTGCAGAGCGGAAGAAAACAAAAATCGCTTCTGATTGTTCAAGTCACAGTTTAACGATGACCAATGCTCAACACGTCTACCACAAGATGTGATACAATTCAAGAGAATGACATCGCTAATGACTGTAAAGTTTAACAGGTTCAGATAACGGAACTCCCTTCACTGTGAAATAGAAACTTTCAGTTCCTACACTGTGGAAAGGACTTAATCATACATTTGAAAAACATAACAAACTACATCGTGGTAGTGTTGGTTTTTTTTTAAATAAAGTCAAGGAATAAATATAACGACTCACTTTTATACCTGTTATAGTTTTACAGTTTAATAAAAGCCACAACTGAAAAATAATAAAAATTTCGATAATATTAATTTCCGAAAATGATATCTTGCAAATTTCGTCCTCCTTAGTCAACACATTGGTCGAATCAATCAGGAAAATAAAAAAGTAAAGTGGAGTAATTTTAGTTTGTAAATTTCAAAACATCATCAAGTATATGTAAGGCATATGAAAAAATCCCTACTCGCCTTGCAGTTTTAAAATCGCATTAATCTCAGGAATTGTTTGAAATGCTAGGTCATCAAGTTTCATTTGGGAATGTCTTCACACGGAACTCTGTTAACGACAAGTCTTTCTTTCTGAGAGCTCTCCACGAAAGTAAGTTTCTTCAAATGAGATTGCGGATTTTCGCATATTGTATATATGATGTAAAGAACTGTTTAACTGGAATTTTAGAAAAGCTTCTGATGCTGACTTTTAGTTTATGTAGAGCTTCATTAACGAGATTTATTTACAAAATGTGATAATATCTTAAAATCATAACAGCTTCTACTAGATTTCATTCGAAGCCTGTCGTGTTGATTTTTTTAAATTCATTTTAGTTTGCGTTTTCCCCTTGCGAAAACGCGAATCCCATTTTGATGTAAAATAACTTAAGTCATGCTTAAACGCTATCATTTTTAAAAGAATTTTCACACCATATTACATGAATTTTATCCAATAGTCAGTACAGCTACAGAAAGCATGTATTTAACTCACTATTATAAAGAAATAAAACTGAAAGCACTCCGTCATCTATGCAAATTCAAAATTTTTGTTTAAAATTTTGAATTTGCATAAATAATGAGTGGGTTGTCTTCTAAAATGTTGATTAAATAAAATGGAAATAGAAACAGGAAGTAGATAAGTTAAAATTCGCCACGAAAATTTGTCTTACTAATTGAGCAAAGTATAAAAAAGTAACTTTTAAAAGGGACAGCAAATATTAATCTCACACAGCGAGGTAAAGCAGTCTTAGCTGATCTTACCAAATCAATTAGTCCTTATTTGTTCTTCCTTTCTACGTGTATTTATTTGATTTTTATCGGATTCTCCAACGCTTTTCTCGATAGAAAGCTGGTAGTAATCCTTTAATCCATCAATCAGATTTTGATAGATTGAAGGATTACTCTCTTCTTACGAAACATTTCAATTTTTTTACATGGCATTTCTATGGCTTCTTGACAACGCTTTAGTCTGGGTCTCTAAAAATACTTGTGCTAAGAAAGATATTGCTTAAGAAAGGATGATAAAAAAGAAGAAAAAAATAAAATTCAAACTGTCAGGTTGCCCCTTTCGCAATATTTTTTTAAAGAAAATTAATATATTTTGCCGAAATTTTTAATTTTGCCCTTCATGTTCAACGTTTCTACACGCTGAAGACGATTCATTTCCCAATTTCTACTAACTGCGGCTACAAATGACATAAATAAATGCATGGCTATAAATCAGGGGTTTTCAACCAGGAAAGGGGGTGGGAATTCCGCTCTTGGTGCACTTTCATCGTTTCAGGGCAAATGCGGTCAGCCTTTTATTTAGCTGTTTCAGTTTATTAACACAAAAAACTATTTTTTTTAAATTTTGATTTTTACCAACATTTATTTTAATTTTTGTTGTTTCATTTATAAAACACTTCAGAAAACAATCTAAATCTAAATAATTTATACATGCATTTCGCAAATTTTGGAAAGGAAGGGGGGATGATCTTCAAACAGTGGTGAAAGGGGTGCGAGGGAGAAAAATGGTTGAGAGCCGCTGCTATAAACCATCTGATATAAATATTATGAATCATTTAAATCTAATTAAAACATTTACAGTTTATTTTTTTTCGCAACTTAGCCCTTTGAAGAAATTAATATTTTCGAGCTAATCAACTAACAGTGTTTCAGATAAACACAGTGCTTTACTTTATACCTTACTACTACACAAATTTATACCTAATCTTACTCGGTTACAAAAAATGATAGCAAGATTTTATGTTAAAAAAGGCTACTTAAATCGTTCTAAATTCTTTTTATTACAGAGGTTGTAGTAGGATTACAATAAATCTCTTACTATGAATAATTTGCATTTGCACCTGCCCTGACTGTCCGTGTCGGATTTCAAAATCAGCGAATTTTTAATTGGAATTAATATAGCAGTTATATCGACGATATAGCAGATTTAAATTCAAAACGAATTGATTTGCGATAATTTAGTCGACGAATAAATAGACGTTTCTAACAGACTACGAATAACAATCTACGAAATAATAATAATGTCCTTCCTAATTATAAACTATTTATTCTCAACTTTCTAACTGTAATTATTTTGACGGATGAGATGATTAAATAGGAAAGATGACAAGTATTGTATTTCAACATACTACCTAAACTCTAAACACTAGATGTAGGAAACTACGTTGCATCATACTATGCAAATTGCTTGACATTTAAATGGTTGAGTAATGAAACTGGGACCAAGAGGGTAATGATTTCGCAATGAGACAACATTAAGTTCATAAAAAACGTTTAGGAATTGCGTGTTACCTTACCTTCTGCACACCTGTAGATAAAGATGATAAAGGATGAAAAGGATGAAACTTCCGCTGCTTTTTTAATGCGGTTTATCCAGAAATGTCTCGAATTAAAACATTGAAGCATTTTTCAGATTTTTAAAATGATTTTTAAAATGAGAAAAACATTACTCCCTTTCTGAATATACGAGTACTATTTGTAGACATACGCTATAAAAACGCGTTTCCTCACACGACTGCAAACGTTTTACGTTTACTGTATGTTTTGCAATGAAATTTTTTAACACAGATAGCACAGAAAATTTATTTTATAGGATTCTACAAATTTCAAAGAGCGAATTGTAATAAAACTGAGCGCAATCTAATAAAAGACAATCATAACTTGTCATGTCGTCTAGTTCGAATTGTCGTCGGGGTCCGACAGGTCACTTTTATCCTCATTACTAATCGGCGTCCTAAAATAGGACATGGTCAATCGTGAAACACAAAACGGATCACGCTACAAATCAGCAAGGTCCTCAGAAAAGCAAAAGTAAGGTCGCTGACCGCCTATGGGACTGGATCAGAACTGTGCGAGAGAGCAGGAATCTGAAGTGCGTTCTACACACTCGGAGGCTCAGCTCAGAAAGAGCTGCCGCTTTTGCTCCATGAATGCTTTGATCCGAACCAAGACTTTTTTACGATGTTTTAATTTGCATTTCACCATTCATTTTGACTTGAACGTTTGCTCTGAGGTTATTTACAAATAGCGAAGTTTGTGTTTCTGTTATATTTTATGTAACCATCAGGTTGACATATTAATAAATTGATTTTATTACACTTTTTCACTTTGAGATGGTGATTCCTGTTTCTCCCGGCTATCTCAAGACGTGACGAATTTCTAAAAGACCCGCGACTTAAGAAAAAACGAAAAGGAAAATGAAAGACAATGACATCGGAAATGAAGATGAAATAGGAAGAATACATTAACGAAACGGAAGATTAAGACGAAGACTCGAATGAATTAGTCATGGACCCGGAAGATTTCAAGAAGAAACACAGTGAACTTGTGCAAAGAATTCTCGCAGCAAAGACAGCGGAAGAAAAAGAAGCAATTGCACTGGAATTCGCAACGGAAAACGCCAAACATTTTAGGAAGAAAAAACGTACGGAACCAGCCACCAGCAACCACAGTTCGGAAGGAAAATTGATAACAACTAAGAAAATTGCGAAAATACCGGAAAACCCTGAACCCATAGAGATTGCACAAGAAAATCGCTTTCAGTTACTTCAAAAAATTACCGAGCAGAATACAGAAGGAGGAGCCAAAACAGAAACCCCTCCCTCGCCTATTGTGTTCTCCAGCGAAGAAAGTAATTGAATTATACTAGACGAACTGTTCACGAAAAACTGTTCTGAGCCCTACGAATGCCAAATGAGAACAAGATCTATTTTTGTCTTTATGAGAAACCTGAACGACTACAGTAAATTGAATCAAATCTTGATTGCCAAGAAAATTCCGTTTCACTCATATCAATACGAATGTGAAAAACCATTAAGAGTTATTCTAAAGAACATCTCTGCCTCAGTCAAAGAAGAAGCTATTTACCAGGACCTTATTCGAAGGAAGTATCCCATCACGAAAGTGAAACAATTCACTAGGAACCAGAAAGGACGAATTATTAAACTACCTAGTAGTTTTCTACCTAGTACCTACTAGTATTCTTAATTGAACTGCGAAGAAGCAACAAAGGAAATCTGATCTTTCAACTACATAATATGTTTAGTTTCAATGCGGTAGTTGAAAAGTTTTATCCGAAAAGATGACTAGTACAATGCTTCCGCTGTCAGCAATTTGAACATTCACAGTTCTGCTCTAACAATCCAGTTAGATGTGTGAAATGTGGAAATCAACACCGAAGTAACCAGTGTACAATGAAGCCTGAAGACAAGCTGATATGCATATTCTGTGGGCAAAATCACGTAAGCAGTTATAGAGGGTGTAGTGCCTACAAGAAGAAATTCGAAAAGAAAAACACTCAGCCACAACCTAAAGCTCCCGAATTCACTGAAGAAAATTTCCCCAGCACTAAATCTACTCCCAACCCTGTTCAGAGAAGTACACCCCAAATCACGTACAGCGAAAAACTTAAAGGAAAACTCTCTCTTCCAACCGAAGCTGTTAACGGAGCAATAGCCTGGCTCAATGATGAAAAAATTAAATTATTCCTGGCCTCCGTCATTTCTATCATCGAAAAAATAAAAAAAAGCGAAAAACTCAACAGAAAAACTTCAAACTGGTTTCTAGGCAGCGATGTTGCTCATACAATTTGCAGAATCCGAAAACTAAGTCCAGATGAAACACGTGACTCCATGAACCAATAACATTGCACAAAGCAAGTAGCAGAAAAATACCTCCACCTACCTCATACAAATTCAGATTCAGTATTTTATTTTCAGATCCGCACTAGTTAGGCTGACATTTCCTTCGGAACCAACTTCGTCTGTTTATGCGAAGGTTCATCATCGCTCCATCGAGAATTTTCTAATTCTCAGATAACATCCCTTCACGTTATCGTAGGAACGTTATGTCACTTTCTCACGTACTCTACACAGGATGGGGCTTCCAGCCGAGGCGTTTGTTTTCCGTGTGCTTCGCACCTAAACCTTCAAACAGAAGAGAAGCATAGCATTTGGCAAATGCTACCAGGAAATCTGCGTTTGATTATACTTTGATTAGTTCGCTTTTTGGTAAGAGCTGAGAAAAGGCGAAGTGAAGATAAAGCAGATTAATGAATTACTGGGATAGAAACCCTTACAAATTTATTTTATCGTTATTATCAGATAATAATCTGAGACCTCCCTAAAATTTGCCGGCCCAACAAGGGGCGAGCGGTAAAGTCGCTGAACATAGGTAGTTCGGTCTGAATTTTGAACTACGCAAACGCGATGGCTGCACGGGCGTTTTTGTGGTTTTCCCCATGTGTATCGTGTATACGAGCCAATTATCCTTAGAACGTCCTCCACGAAAGCATCCCTCCCCTTAGGCAGATAGCCTTTGAGGCTTTGCCGTAATCACATAAACCAAACCAAAAACTTAAAATTTGCTGAGTACATTGTTACAATTTTTTTTTAATTAGCCGCAACTACTTCAAGAAGTTGCGTTTACTTGCGAAAAAATAGCTGTTGTAAAAGCATTAAGACGGAAGAAATTGATGAAATAAATTCTGTGAATTGATAAATCACAACATTTTTATATAAAATTAATTACAACTCTCTATATTAACCATGCGATATTTTTCGACAGCTTTATTCATATTTTCTTTTAGAGAAATTTCGAAATAAAATCACTTTTAGTCACTTTAAAAAAAGAATCTTCGAAGTTCATGCAGTTGCTGCAGTGATTCTTCCAGTTAAATAAATAAGATTCTGAGCAATGTTGATATTTTCGAGTCATCTTGAAACAGAGATGCGACAAACTTCAGAGCCCTTTTGTAAAATTCATCATTTTAAAACACGAATATATCTTTCACAACCTTTGAAACAAAGGGAATCCATCGTGGTGTAAAATTATGATATCAATTACTTCCGTACCCTTAACTTGAGAAAATATAAAAGCTTCATGCATAGAATGCATGCTTTCAAGTATAACAATACGTAACTCTGATACTCGTATTGTTTTTCGAACAGTTTGCAGAGTCATTAGGTTTTTTGAAGCAGGAAACGTGAAAAATGTGCAATGCTCTCGCCGAGACTCGAACCCTGGACTTCGAACACGCGTCGAGTATGCCTCCAATTATATCACGAAGGCGTGCAAAAAAGAGGGAGAAAATACGTTACATACTCCCCCATTTTAAAGGGCAATTGGGGATTCTTTATCTAAATAATAGTGGTGACAAATATCTTCCACCAACTTCAGTGGGGGGCCACTTGGAGAGTCATTAGGTTTTTTAAAACAGGAAACTGAAGAAATCCTCAATGCCCTCGCCGGGATTCGAACCTTGGACGTCACAAATACGCGCTGAGTACTCTTCCAAGTGCATCACGAAAGCGTACGGAAAGGAGGGAGAAAATGTCTTAAATCTTACATTTTTGAAAGAGAATTTCTAAGCAATATTATTAGAAAGTTAATTTCATTCTATGCATTTATGCGAGATACGCATTATATATGAATGGATTATTCGCATTTAAATTATAAGTCGTATCTAACAGACAGAAATCAAAATTTATTTTTATTACAAATATTAATCAAAGCAATTTCATTAAGCAGTTTATTCGCATTAAAATGAATTAATTTTAAATAATAACGATTCTAAATAAAATCATTTCCAGGCGCACTTTAAGCTCTAATCGGTGTAAGAAAAATTTAAACTCTGAACACAACTACAATTAAGATTTTATCTGATTCAAAAAGAGCCTATATTTAATATTAGAAGAAATTACAGATAATTAATAAATGATTTTTAATGCACTTGATTCTGACATAAAATTTTGAATTTCCTGATTTAAAAAAAAAGAACCATCCAAGTAGAAAAATATTAAACGTTTTTTTCCATATGGTAAATTATTTTTTGCACAGGTTTACAGTTTATATATAATTAATGCAATACAAAATTAAAAGTTTTTAATATGGCAATGTAATTTTAATTAAATTATTCCTTTCGTAACTTAAATTTCATCCTCATAGCAATAACTACTCAAAGGAAATACTTCAAAGGGAATAGTTTAATTTATTATTGTAACATCAATGGAAGTAATTTTCATTTGAATCAGCTTTTTTAGGTTTTAATCTGGTATATTATTTGCAGTTTTCCACTACTATAACAAATTTGCGAAACATTTGAGGCCTAGATCGAAAACAATTGGAGATGGAAAGAGTTATAAAAATATAACCACAGAATTCAATGCTAATAATAAAACTGCATTTTATTTAAAGATTTAAAGAAATAAACATCTATTGAATGAAATGTGAGAACAAATATGCTTTCTGAAAAAGCTTTCTTTTCTCTTACATCAATATCTTTAAATTTATTTGACATAAAATAAAAGAAAATATATTTACCAAATTTATATATTATTCCTGAGTTATCTTTTGTTAACATGATGAAGACAGTACACCGAAATTTCCTTTCTAAGAAATAATTAAGAAGATTGTATACTATATAGTAAATTTCAAATATGTCAAATTTGATTTTTTTCTGCCATTTTATTGTTCTAACCACATGTAATTTATATTAGATTCAAATAACTAGAAATACCTGAAAGTAAATAATCTGGAATCTGAAACACTGCATGAAGATACTCACTCTGAACGAACGGCACTGACAGCCTTATTGAAGGTTTATATAATTAAACTCTTTTATAAATTTAATTGGCTCGTTTATTTTCCTCTTGGAGGAAAGACTCATTTATTTTAAGATAAATCAAATAAATTTACGCAAAATTGATTCTTAGGCTAAGGCTTCATATTTAATTTTGTCTTAAGTACGTTAAGATGAGAAAATTTTGATTTTTTAATGTTTTTTATATGCAAACTCATTCAAAACTAGGAAAGATAAGGTACACGTAGACGACTTAGAATCCCATAACAATGAAAAGTCGTAAATGCAATCCTAATCAGACAGGGGGAGATATTAGGAGCTGTCGCAGAAGAAAAAAAACGAAGAACACTCGCAGAGGTGTTAGAATGAAAAATATGGATACATCATAATCGCAAATTAACGTTTAAAGACCATGAGCTTAAAAATAACCTTCCCAATAATGAAATTGCCGGACGTTTTATGGCTGCGTGTCTGCTTCATGCCATCTACACTTTTGCACGTTTGAGAGCGCTGGTAATCTGCTTGATGGCTTTGTTTACAAAAGCTGGGTGTAATGCAGCGTTAGACATTTTGAGTTCTGACTGCATATGGAGAGCATGGAGCAACTTACGAATACGGAAATGGCGGACATGCATATTGTGTATGGTGAAGTTCACTACAGCGGAAGGGCTGCAAGACGATTGTATGCCGTACAGTACCTGAACAGGTTGTGCACCGAATTACCAAATCCTTGCGAATTTGTACCAATCACAAGGCATTCTTCAAGAGCAAATTTGATACACAGAGGCCAAGAATGACACGCACACCTGCCTTGGTCAGATATTGCGTCGAGTGGAGGAAGCTCCTGGGACAAGCACAAGAACCGTTCCTCGTGATATTGCAGCATCTCAATCCAATGTATGACCCACATTACATAGGGAGCGGTTACATCCAAATCATTTGCAATGGGTCCAGTCATTGCAGCCTGAAGATTATTATGGACATGTGAAGTTCGCTCAACGGTACTTGGACAAATACAACTAGAACTCGGAGTTTCCATCCTACATAATTTTCATGGATAAAGCCATTTTCTGTAGTGGAGTTTACCACAATATTCATGTTTGGAGCCATGACAACTGCTAAGTATGCACCCACAGGCTGCCCCGCTACAGTTTTCTGTTAATGTACAGGTGAGTATTATTGGTTGTCGCATTTTTCTGGACAAACCACTCAATTGGACTCAATTTCTGGACTGCCACACTTACTCAAGAATATTCCTACGTCTATTCGGCGTGCAATGTGGCACCAGCAAGGTGAGACTCTAGCTCATTTTGGCCTTGCCGTCTCGGATTATTTCAACGATACATTTGCGAAGCAGTGGTTTGTGTGCGCAGAGCCTGTCCCATGGCCATTACTATCACCCGATTTATTTGAACTCTAATTCCCCCTGTGAGCGACCCTGAAAGTCACGGTCTACGAGACGCCCATTGACTGTAACACCGACCTCGTTGTAATGCATCTCCATGGCAGCTGCAAACATCAGAGATGTCTCGAGTATTTTCGAAAAGGTTTCGACAGTCCAAGTGTCGCCGTTGTGAAGTCTGCGTAATGGTCAAAGGTCCGAAATTTGAGCACTTGTTATGAGCCTTAAAGTGTGCACATAATGTAAATCATCACAAAATAAAGAGTTTTTCTACCCACTCGGCTTGACCTTGAAATTATCGTCAAAGTGACATTTAAAGACCGCAAAAATATGTCCTGATTTTCCTGATGATAAATATCACTGACACTTCATAACGTGGTCTAAGAAATAGGACCTCAGATGTTTTGAAATGAACTGGACGTTTTGTAATGACGCATGTTCGTGGCTACCCTCCGATGGATTTCTGACTCAAAATGTCGGAGACTCAGCGCGGTGCCCACGTTCAGAAACTTCATATTTTCATCCTAATAATTTTCTGGTTGCTGTCGACGGTTTTCCTACGACAACTGCCATCAACCCCTATCTCGTCAGGATTGCATTTCCGATCCTGAATTGCTGTGGAATTCCGAGTTGTCCAGATGTACCTTTCTCTTCCTAGAAGTTTATCCTCTATTTATGAATCACCCTTCATATTCGTAATCACAATGAAGTCATGAATCAAAATCTAATTCTATACAATTCTGTGAGAATACTAAACCGTATCTCATAGTACTTTAGACGTTCTGATATATATAAAATTTAAATGTAAGTAAGAGGTATATAAGTTGGAAGGACTTATAATATCCGTCCATAATATCCGTGTGTTCTTTCTTCGTGCTGTAAGAGATTAGCACATTCAGCGAACAACTGGAAGATCTGCAGTTTGAAATCTAGCCAGAGCGCTGTTGTCTTTCCATGTTTATGGCCGGAAATGTCTAATAATCTCAACAATGTTATATTGTTACTACAGTAACAAATTCTAGCTCATGTCGGATTTTAAATAGTACCCAAAAATGATTATAATTTTCATGTTTTTGCTATGAAAAAACTCAATATTGCACTCTAATTAGTAATGAGAATAATGAGGAAGGTTTTGAGTTCTATTGAAGTTGTTTTCCTTTTTTAAATTTATTGAATAAAACAACTAATATATCTATCAAATATGATGTTCTTTCATCAGAAATCGCACGTACGCACAAGATATGATGGTTTACAATTACATATTGATATTACTGCTCATAAGCATTCTTTCAAGCAGATTAGAATGTGCGTTTTTTTAAAGACACTATATTATAGTAGGTGCTAAGGCAACAAGAATCAGTGTAATATATTTGTAAATTCGTAGGACTATTTTCGACAGAAGTTCATTCGTCTGTATTCTGAGAATGTCACTTCTGTAGCTGAAGAAAAAATTCTACGTTCAAACCTTCGAACTAGTCCTCCATATTTGCCAATATTATTCTGATTCTTGTTGCCTTAACGTCTCCATTAAACATTATTTGGCGTGTTATTTTTAACTGAGATACTACACTACTCTAAGAACATTCCTTTATCATCTTCAGGTTTTCCATTAGCGTCAGAATATATTATTTACAGTAACGTGCAAATCAATCTCAACAACGAAAATTTTACAAACATTTTATTTTTCCAATTATCAAAACTTTTAAGAAATTACCTCTTCCTGCAGTTTTAATGTTTGCTGTTTCTAATTTTTATACATATTCATTTATCTATATAAATATAATTAAAAAAACTTTTTTAATGTTTTTCCCTACTTCTTAATCAAGACATTTTGTTTTCATGTAGATAATTATCTTCTTCATATTCTGCAGAAGATATTATTGCCATAAGGAAAAGCAAAATTGCTATGTTAAATCAATACACTTCTTTGGCTTCGAGATTTTTTCAAGACATGTCAAGTAAATGTCGAGAGAGTAAGGGATATTTTTAGACGTTACAAGGCACATGAAACCACTGAAATATCAAAAATTGTAAAACGCGAAATGAAGCGTAAAACTATTACTAAAAATTATTTTACTATGTTAAAAAATGTAAAAACCCTCGGTGAGAGTTATTCACGAAAAAACATTTTTCAATTATTGCTTCTCTCACCATGGTTATGGGGCAACTGTAAATATTATTGGTGTATTGAATTCAAAAGCCTTCATCAAAATTGTATTGAAGATAGTAACCAAATCTCTGGGAAACTTAAGACAAGGTAGAAATAACACTTCTCAATAAAATCTCTCACCATGCCGCAAATACAATAAAGTCATATAAAGTTACTATAAACATCAAATCCATATCCTTGACTAGCCAGGAAATTCCTCTGCTTCAATCCAATTAAAAATCTCTGGTGAATTGTTCAAAAAAAAAAAAAAACTCAAGAGGTATTACATCAATAAATCTTCTGCTTTCCAAAAGCCATCAAAGTTTGATTCCATGATCATGTGTTTAGTGAGATGTGTCAAACACAGGTGAAAGCAATTCCTAAATATGCGGAAGATTTTATCACGGTAAAATTAGAACAATTTTTAGCAGTTTATTTTAAATTTATTTCATTAAAATTACTTATAATAAGGTATTTCTCCCGCCTTCTTGGTATGCCTTCGTGATGCAGTGGTCTGCACACTCAGAGCGAGTTCGAGAGGTCCGTGTTTCGAGTCCCGGCGAGGGCATTGCTCATTTTTCACGTCTCTTGCTTCGAAATAACCTAATGACTCTACAAGTGGCGCTCGAACTAAAAAAGGTGGTGAATGATGATTCTGCACCACCAGGATTTGGCGACTAGGTCCTCTAATCCCCAGTAGCTCTTTAAAAGCGGAAGTATACAAGGTATTTCGCCCGCCTTCTTCGCATGTGTTCGTGGTGTAGCTGTCAACACGCTCGACGCATATTCGAGAGGCCCGTGGTTCGAGTCCCCATTGCTCAATTTTTCATGTCTTCTGCTTTGAAAAATCCTAACGTCTCTACAACGTATTCAAATTACAAAGTTAAGAAAATGCAAAGGGGAATTGTCGTTATTGTTGTCTTAGATCGTTAGTAATAGAAGTAGATCTGAACGGATTTTAAATGTAATGATTTTTTCTTAAAAAATTTGTTTTCTAAGACGGTAATTTTTAAAAGAGCACAAACATGTTGAGAAGAAGAGAAAAATAAATCAAAATTTTCCTGTCGGAATTGGAGTTCAGATTCCTATATGCTTTGTACAAAAGTTTGTAAATAGCTTTTATTTGTAAATAGCTTCAAGTGTCTTCATGAAAAAATCTTCTTTTTGGGCAGCTATTGTGGTAATACAACTATAATCTTATACTGCAACTCCTAATGTTTTCATGATTTGTATATTTCATGACCATCATACAATTTATTATTTTCATTACTTCAAAGATTTAACACTTTACTTAAATTTATTTAAAATAAGAATCTATTCCTAAACCCAATTCTTTGAATTGTCTCGAAATAAAATGCCAAGAAAATATAATTTTCCAGTAATGCAGCTGTTTCCCAAACCTAGCATTTCTATTAAACGACATATCAAGATAGTGCACCTTTAAATTTGCACTATCTTGAGTGCGTCAAATACATTTTGCCATAAACTTCTGAGGATGAAAATTAATCCTACTTCATCATTTTCTTTCGAAATTAAAATGATTAATTTTAGAACGTTTTCATATCGGTTTTATTAGAATCAGCAAATAACATTTTTATTTCCATCAGTAACTCATAGCAACAATTACGCAAGGAAAATGTAGAATTTTCGTTAATTTAATTTCAATTTAATGTATATTGCAAGACCGATTTTTTTATTTTCATTAAGAATGGAATTTAGTACGTCATATAAAAATAAAACAATAAGGAGGATGCCATAGTTATAGAAGAAAAAAAGATAAAGAAGATGCGGAGGATCTAGCAATCTGATACTTCAGATTGCAATCTAAAACCTCAGAGAGACGTTTGTGATTAAAATCCTTTTGGAACAGGAGATAAAATGTGTAATATTTACTGATGCCATATAATAAAAGAAAATATTTCTATTATACAAAATTAAAGCTAGCCTCAAACGAATTTCAATCTTACAACTCTGACATTTATTTATTTATGCAGTTTTTTAGATAATATAAAATGATATAAAGAGAAAAATATCAAAATATTTAAAAAGACTTATAATATGAGCAATACAAATGAAGAAGTCCATAAACCGGAATTGAATTATATGCTCTGGGTTACAATAACTGTTAATAGTATATTGAGAAAATTAGAAACATATAAATCCAATATATATTCAACCTGTAGCAAGGAGTTAACAAAAGTCAAAGTGAAAAATAAAAATTGTTTGTTAATGTAATAAAGTGTCGTGAACAAAACTTGTCCAGCACTGAAGTGAAAGCACATAAATGCATAAAAAGTGAAAAAAATTGCTAAATATATAGTGCAAAAAATAGAGTTATTTAATTATGACAGAGCATTAGAGGGCTATCTGCCTAAGGAGAGTGATGCCTTCGTGAGGACTTTTAAAGGGAAATTGGAAAAGAGATATAGGGAAAACACCAAAACGCCCATGCAGCCAGGCCATTCGCCGGACACATGCCAGAGGGAACTACCAGTATTCAACGACTTTACCGCTCGGCCACTGGTGGGCCTCAAAATATAAAATAGTATCAAAACGTTAATGCAAATAACATAGAATTTGAATCTTTCGTCACATCATGATCAGAGATTTGGTGTATTGATAGAAGTAGTAGGAAATCTGATTTTGAATCAGTAATGAAAAAAGAAACTACTAAATTTAAAATTGCCACAATCTGAAAATCAGTTTGTGTCTTCATCAGTCCAAATCATACAGAACTGAATAAGAAGAACCTTTTTCCGAATTCTCTACAAATCTAAAATCCGTTAAGATTCATATAATTGCAGAAAACTTAATGATAACTTAATAAGAATTTTTATCATAATAAACTTAAACAATTATAATAAAAATATGATGTGTACACCACATGATTTCCTTGTATGGAATATTAAATTATACGCATTTTTCCTGCCTTTCATTTAAACTTATTTCCTTGAATTTCATTAGAGATATATTTTTTATTCAATTAATTCAGTTCTCACTTCGCGACAAGGTAAAAATGCATAAATTCTCAAAATACTATATTAAAAATTGAAAGATATAGGAAAAGATAAAACACCAAATACAGCTAAAATAATTAAATTTAAACAACAGTTTATTGCCAATCTACGCAAAAACAAGCAATTCGGCCAGCGGGCAAGAAGTCAGATTTTTCAGTGCACAAAACTGAAAGTTTACTTTTGGTCTCACTGGACAAAAACACACTGAAGGCGTAGAAACTGACTTAATTTGCTGTGGATGTTATGCTGAGTCAATATATGGGATAATTTAATAACTTAAAGGATAATTTCAGAATGCATTAAGTGTAATTTAATTCGCAGCAATACAAGAAGACGTTACTTTGTTGTTGTGAAGCTTTCTCTAGATTAGCAATAAATCCACTACTCTGCTAAGTTTCAAATGTACATAAATATGGCTTCTATGGTAAACAAAAAGTAGGCTTAGCTGCACTTAAACAACTTTTAAATTGTTGATAATTCTACAACTATAACATGCAGGTTAACTAAAGGCACAAAACCCTTAACAAGAAGATAAGAACAACATAATTGAATATTTTTTAAAGCAAAAAATGAACAACTCACAAACATGTAAAACTAAAGAAACTGAGCTTACTGAACCGAGTAACAGCGTGCATATATTTATATACTTTTGATGCGGCTGATTGCAACCAAAACAGAAGGTGCACATTTACATGTTATAGCAGTCCTATATACAAAATTTCAATGTTCTGAGGCTACTTGTTTTTGAGCTATGCGAGATATGTACATACATACAAACATACGCACAGACGCCACGAAAAAAAATCTCTTCATAATCCATTTTTAATTAGTTTCGTCATTTTTTGGGGTAAAAAGAGTTAAAAAGTAAAAAGATTTTGTTTTTACTCTGTCCTTACCTACAGATGTCACGTGAAAACATCGTTAATTTGCATTCGATTCGGTCAAAATAGATATTTTCGTTGAAATATAATACCCGAAAATTTTCACGGTTACAATACTTCTTTTTTACTTCGTACAAGGAAGTAAATACTGTCACATAATGAATAGAAATGTAAAAAAAGGGTACAAATTTCCGATATGATTTATGAAAATGCATTTAAATAAAGAGGAGCAGTAAAAAGAAATTCAATTTCAATGTGCTCTATAAAGGTGCAAGCACTACGTAATTAATAATGAATACAATACAACTTGTCTTGAATATTAAATACTATCACATCTTCTTACATTCAATAATACTACTATTTCAACTTTATACATAGTTCTGCTGAAACGTTTGGATATATACTGAAGCGTATGGCGGATTCTAAGCAGCAACAATTTTAAAATATACTCCTATCTATGTTTTCCTATTGAATTCAAAATTTTGTTAATAAGGATTCATTTGTTTTGTAATTAAGGGATCATTTGTTTAGAAAGATTATTCTTAGTCCGAAGGGGAAAATCTGAACAGAAGTACCATCAATTTCTTTTTGGCATTTTGCGTTGATTCACTAAAAGCGTTGTTTCACTTTTCAAATTGTTGCCACCAAATATTATCGCCCTATGTTATATTAAAAAAATTAAATAATGAAGAATCTGCATAAATGTATGTATTTTTCTCGCATTGTGATAAAACAACGGTACCTAGAACCATCAACTTTTGAATAACGTAACCATCCTGTGAATATGGGCATTTGGAAGCCAAAATTCGAAATTTGGAATTTGTTTTATTATCGATTTCATATTTTATAAACTTTGACGAATTTTTTATTAATAAATTCGAGGATTTTAAAGCGAGCAGGGGCAACGTTGTACAGAAAAAAACATTTTTATACCCAGCGCGCGGGACTGTGTATCGAAAATTCTAAAGATATGCTCATTTTAAAATTATTTTGCGATATTGTTCCCGAACTGAATTTTATGTTTAAGTGCGAAAAACATGATTTTTAATAAATAAAGATAACACCCAAAATGTTAAAAAAACGCCCCTTTGAACGAATTTAAAATCTGAAACCTTTCAGATTTTGCAGATGTAGATTGTTGAATTATAGATGGCGTAAATGTGAAGAAAATGATGCTTAATAATAAAAAGACAAAGGATTGGCTAGTAGGAGTGAGTGTGACAGCAGACTGATAGACTGCGAGCTCAACGAGAGGGTAAAAAACCTTAACAGATGCTTTCGGGTGACAGTTAAAATCTGAAACCTTTCAGATTTTTTTTCGGACGGATAACTCACTTGTACAGACTACAACTGCTACAATTATAATTTTCACTTGTACTATTTTTTATAAATCTCGCACAAAAACAGCTTTATAGCCAATGTGTTTTTTAATAAGTATGAAAGTGCTTACCTTATTTGAAAAGTGAAATATTATCAAAAATGGTATCGAAATGTGATTAATTTCTTCGGTTCTAAATTAAATGTTCAAAGTTGCTTCCGTTGACGAAATTAAGTGAAGATATTGAAAAAAGCGTTTTAATATTACGTACTAACTTTTTTTTGAGTTTCTCTCCTATTTCATCGTTATAAATAACTTACTGAATAATTGGTTATAGTTTGAAATCTGAAAATATAATGCTTTTTTAGAATAATGATTTTAATTCGATGGATTAAAAAAAAGTAGCACTGCTTTATGAAAATATCAAATTAAACTATATAAGTATTCGAAGATTTTATTCAGGGAAGACTATAAAATTTTATTGTTATTAGTAAGTATAAGTTTTGCCAAAAATTTTGAATTAAGAATTTTGGAATTATTTTGTAAATAAGATTATTATTTAAAAATTTGAATTTTAAGAATTTTCTAATTATTTTGAGAATGTCGTGTATAAGAAATATGAATGAAATAACTATAAAATGGGAGAATATTAAATATTGTTAAAATTCATAGAAAAATACAAAGGTTTAAGTAATTCAATAATAGTAATAAAAGTTATACGAGAATTTAGTTAAGAGTAAAATGTATGAAAATTTGTTTGGAATTATGGTAAATGAATGTTGTAATTATCAATAATTGTATGTTAAATAGCATATTATAAAGTACGTTGAGGGAGTACTGGTTCAGAAACAGAGACCTGTTTTACCTCTGCATAATTGTTCTTTTTACCTTCCTCAGAAAATCTAAAACTTTGGAGGGTTTGACTTTAATTTTTACATAGGATTTTTTTTTTATACGATGGAATGTGTAGTGCAGTTTAGAAAGGCCAGTTGCCTTTAAACAAGGAACGGAGGCCTTTATAAGTGAAACTGTCTCAAAGGCAACCCTTAACCAGTCATGAAAACTTAGTGCATGAGTTCGTTAAAGTGGTTATGCCCAAACAGCTGGATATGTATGCATTAGGAAAAAGCCGTGGGGTCTTCCAGTTTGTGTAAAATAAGATAATTGTAAAATGGAATATTCAAACAAAAAACTGTAATTTCAATAACATTACTACAAATGATAAAGTATTACATATAAATGTAAAAATTAGTATGGTGTAAAATTTTAAGATTTATGATTTTTCGTAATAATTAATGGCTACATAAAATTTTTATAATTGTGATATTGTGTGCACACATTTTTGGAAATCCTTCGCTGAAGTATCAAAATTGCGATGAATAAATTGCGATATAATTTTTTATTTGCTTAAAAGTTAATTTTATGTTTTGTATTTTCAAAATTATATTTCTCATACTTTGCGACTCTAATGCGTTTTCTCTCAAAAAAGGCTTCTTTATCGCTCCGCAATTTTTCTTTTTGGAAGGGGGGGAATGTGTAAAATAAAAAATATGAAAGTAAACTTATAATTTCAATTGATATAACCTATTTTAATTTTTTATTTAATTTGGGGACTTCATCTTTCTGTCTTAAAAATAGCGCTATAAGTCTCAGTCGCGACATTCAAATTAATCATGTGATCCTACGTAACGCTTAATGCAGATAATCTCTTGCCCAATCGAAGTAATTGTAAACCAAAACTTTTTTTAACTCGAACTGAA
>KK119169.1:334381-381975 GCA_000611955.2 Stegodyphus mimosarum
TTTCCCTTCTTCCTCTGAATTGATGCGTCACTCTTCACTTTAACTTGTGTGCTGCGTGATGCTTTGCTATGCTCCGCTATATCACCATAGTAGCGAAAATGCAAAATGTTCTGAAAATAAGGCACGAATGGATTGCCAAGTGAATTGTGGCCCCAAATGTGAATCTAAATAAAAAAGGAATTTAATCCGGATCAACTTGTTCCTCTTTAATATGGATCAAGTCTCTACACTAAACAATATTGCTACGCTTCTACATCTCAGTGTTCTTACATCACTGCTTCCAAAATTGAGCTTTCATATCATTATATATGTATATATACGAGGGTTGGAACTTTAATAGTGGCAACTTCTTATTTACAAGGAATACAAAAGTGATTCATGTCACCATGTTTTACAGTCCTTCAATATAGTCGCCAGCATTGTATACAACCCGTTTCCAACGATGTGGAAGTCGCAGAATATCTGTAGCAGCGCCTGATTTGTTGATAGTTTGCATGGACCGGTCTACTGCCGCAAGAATCTTAGGAACAGTTTGGAAGCGAGTGCCACGAAGTGGTTCCTTCATCTTAGGAATTAAGTCATAGTCACAAGGGCTTAGATTTGGGGAGTATGGTGGATGGTAAAGCACTTCCCAGCCCCATCGCTTGAACAAATCAGTCACAGCTTGCGCTGCGTGCGGCCGAGCATTGTCATGCAAAATGAGAGGGGCGTTTTGCAGAAAGTGTGGCCGGCAACAGCTTGCAGGTCTGACACTCGGACGACCTGGCCGCAGCATGTCTGCCACGTTTTGGCGTCCTTCATTGAATGCTTTCACCCATCTTGCTACGGTTCTGTAAAGCAATGCAGATTTCCCGCAAGCTTCTTGAAGCCCTTGATGACACTGTCGTGTTGTACGACCTCTGGCACATTCAATTTTTATCCAACATCGTTGTTCTTGTTTTGAAAACATCCTGACAACACTTACTTTAGACCGCGAGCTAATACAAGGATCCGTTCTTAGCGTCACTCCGCATGCGCATGACGTAGGCAGGACGAGTCTTTTTGCGGAGATGTAAAGTAGGTATCTAGTTCACGTGTGGTATACGCGATATTCTTTGGTTTTGTTGCGTAGCGTGTTTTCAGCTGTGTTGCCACTATTAAAGTTCCAACCCTCGTATATATATGTATATATGTAAAATTTTAGGAAATCAAATAAAAAAGCGTGCATGCATATAATACATTTTTAAAAAGCCTTATCTTTCTTATTTTCTCTTATTTATCTAATTCGTCTGTTTAATTTTTATGTGGTGGTGTTTAGGTCTTATTCCTTAATTACTTCGATGTTATTTCCTTATTACCTGAACATTTTAATTTAAATACGAATATTAACTGCAATTCCAGAAAATGTTAAATCTTATTTTGAATTTACTCATTCTTTAATAAGTAACCTTCTAAAATATTAAAAAAAATCTTCCATAAAAAGAGTTAAAATATTTTTTTAATTATTTTATTTTATTGATTTTAGGAAATCGTTAAGAAAAACATTTTTTATCCTATTTATCAAAAATAACAGATAATAGTTTTCTACTCATTCGCAATAAGATTATAATTTGTTTGCTAAGTCATTATTATTAACAGATTTGTAAATGAGCTTACATAAGAATATAATTTATAGCACTTAACAATCTAAGAAATCATTTAAAATACGTATACAATAAAATATGAACTCTATACTTTAGCATCTATGTTAGACTGTTAGTTGCTCTCTCTCTCTCTCTATATATATATATATATGTATCCATATTCTGCATATTACATATTAGGCGAGAGATATCACAGCACTAGATTATTCTATTGTTTTCGTTGCTAAATTATATTTTCTACTCAATAAACCGATATAATATCGCACAGTCTTGGCACAGACGCTGTTGGCACCCTAGGCGATTCGTATAATTTGCCTCCGTGTAAATTAATTATATGAATAAATCAAAGCCAGAGATTTTTTGTTTATTTAATTGTCGCTTGCGAGAATAGTTTGAATGGCGCCCCCAAAAATCGCCATCTTAAGCGAAAATCTTTGCCGAATATGCTTCGGGCTACTGCTGCTGTTATATACCAAATTGCATCGTTTTCCATATAATACTCAAGATATAAGTTCAGAATATTTTATGTTCCCTTCATTTTACTTTGATCATGCTCTTTTATCCGATCTTGCTTCACGCATAATGTATCATATAATATTCTACTAGTAACATGCTGAGAGTACACTCACGTTTGTGAAAATTGCAACACCATGAAGGACTTACGCGAGTGAGCTGAAATTTTCAGGAAATGCAAAGTAGCGCATGATATGCAAATGATTAGAATTGCAAATCCGTAGCGCATGCGTATGCTGAGCAGCGCCCTCTGAACGGCTGATGGATCCGAATAAATAGACGGCTGTAGCGAGGCGTGTATGGTTATCGGTGGTTATCTGCTAGTGGTAAACGTTAACTCAATCTGTACTTATGCCTCGTCGACGAAAGAGAGCGAGATTTGAACAACTTACAGAGTTTGAACGAGGGAGAATCATCGGCCTTCGTGAAGCTGGATTGTCGTATCGTGCAGTAGCCTCTCGTGTGCAGCGTAACAGCAGCACAGTGATGCGCGTTTGGAAGCAGTGGACGGACGAGTGTCGGACAACTCGGAAATCCGGGAGTGGACCCCGAAATGTGACGTCAGCTCGCGATGATAGACACCTGGTCCGCATGGCGCGGACGGACCGTACAGCTTCCTCTAGACAATTGGCAGCACTGTGGTCAATAGCTACAGGTGTTTCATTGTGTGCTTCATCAATTCGTAGACGTCTGCTGCAGTGTGGACTGCGCGCACGGACTCCTTTATACAGGATCCCCCTAACGCACGACCATCGCCGCCTGCGGCTACAATGGGCCAATCAGCATAGAGACTGGCGTGCTGATTGGCAGCATGTCGTGTTTTCTGACGAATCCCGCTTTAATTTGTGGTACCATGATGGCCGCATTCGTGTCAGACGCTATGCCGGTGAACGCCACCTTCCGGAGTGCATTATCGAACGCCACAGTGGACGAACACCCGGAGTTATGGTCTGGGGCGCCATAGCATATCATAGACGATCTCAATTGCTACGAATTGTGGGCAATCTGAACAGCAACCGGTATATCCGTGAAGTTCTACAGCCCGAAGCTGTTCCCTTCCTTCAAAGCTTGCCAGGCGCTGTATTTCAACAGGACAATGCCCGCCCTCATACTGCTCGGATTGTTAAATCCTTCTTTGCAGCGCAGCAGGTACAGCTTCTTCCTTGGCCTGCGTGTTCCCCGGATATGTCGCCAATTGAACATGTGTGGGATGTCATTGGTCAGCGTCTTGCTCGTGATCCTCGTCCTGTTGCGTCTGCAGACGAACTTTGGGTACGCGTACAAACGATATGGAATGCTCTTCCTCAGTCAGAGATTCAAACTTTGTTTGACTCCATGCCACGTCGTGTAGCAGCACTTATTGCGGCGCGTGGTGGCCACACAAAATACTGATTTTCTGATCTCGTTCTTGTTTGTTTGCTTTGAACATTTAATCATTTATTTGTACCACTACCACTCAACTGTGTATTAAATTGCATTCAATTATGACGATTCCTTCTTGGTGTTGCAATTTTCACAAACGTGAGTGTATTTACACATTTTTAGAATAATTTTGATAAAGAATTAAAAAAAGCAAATATTTGTGCAATATTTATATCTCGCAACAGCCTATTACTTGAAGTGAGAAATATCGTCTGTTGTTCTTAAATATATTCTTCTGTCGAACTGTCGCATATAAACAAGCTGTATATTGAAAGGTACGTTTTTAGGATTTTCGAAGAGAAATAATATCGGATTTTAACGAAACTTTCTCCCCACCGCAAATATGTTCAGAGGAAACAGTTCGCGTTGACGTGTTTAATCATATTTTGTCAAACGAATTTGACATTTGAAAGAGAGAGACTTCATTCAGAACACTGTGTTGTGAAATTTGTAAAAAAGTGTCTGTATAATTAAGTGCAAGGTGTCTGAAATGGAGCTTTCGCGCTACCAGATTAGAACCATCATTAACTTCCAGTTCAGTTACAAAACGTCAGCTACAGAATGTCACCAAATCATGTGTACAACTTTAGGTACTAATGTTGATTATATAACTCTGTGAAGGTTTAGTGCCGAAAATTCAAAACCAAGGACAATGGCATTCACCAAACAAAGCACCCTAGCCGGGCTACTGATCTCAATGAAGCCCGCCTGCGAATACTTCAGGAACCAGATCAGTATGCAACCAGTATAGAGCTTCTTAAGGAGTTAGATGTTAGCGCCATGTCAGTTAGTTGCGCTATGCATCGCATAAACGTGACGTACAAGTTCAGTCCTTGGGAGAAGCTCATGCTTCTCCCAGGACTACAAGCAATCTCTTCTACAAGCAGGTAAAGAAGACGTGTTCGGGCCTGCACTAATCTGTTCGAATATCAACTCAAGGACAAAGATCTAGACCAGATTGTCATTTGTGATGAAAAGTGGATTGACTTCAACAAAACAGGCCGAAAAGGGAGTTGGTCTGCGCCCGGTAAGCCCGTGGCAGCGTCGCAAAGCGCAATTTGACTAACAAAAAGACGATGCTTTGTATCTGGGGGGACTGCCGTGGTATTATCCACAAAGAGTATCTCGTAAACGGTAAACCTCGACAGTAAGCTGTACAGATAGATGCTAGTCTGTGTTGAGGCTGCTATCAAGGAAAAACGCCTAGCTGAATTCCGGCGCAAAATGGTAAGCATTCATCAATATAATCCAAGACCACATTTGTCTGCATTCCACGGCTGGACTCTGTACGGACTCGAATGGGATCTTTTGCTCCACCCACCATAGAGCCCCGATATCACTCCTTTGGACCTTTTTTCAGACATGCAGCTACATCTTGCTTGTGCTATCTTCCATTCTGCACATGACGTCCGAAATAAAGTTCATCTGTTTTTGGACTCACTGCCACCAAGTTTCTGAGCCGAACGCTTTGAAAAACAACCAAAACGCTGGAAGAAAATCATAGATTTGTGTAGTGATCACTACACAAATTTGCACTAAAGGTACTACTTTCAGGGTTTTTTTCCTAATTTCATTGAGAGCGTTTTTTGGAGGGAAAACTTTGGTTACAACCAGATACTTTTACACCATAATTCAAAAATGTTGTGAAATGTATGGTGTTGAAACTTCCAAGTGCGAAATAAGTAACCATACTGACTTATCACTAGTTCTACATGGAAGAAAGATTCCAAACGAATACCCGGCAAATGCACGTGCTGTTTTTACTGTTTCTAAAATTAAATCTTTGGTAAAGAGAAAAAATTCGCCGAAGCAGAAATAATATGCAAAGTCTTTAAATACATCTGCAGCAACAATAAAGAAAATAATAAACTAAGATTTACAACCTAAAAACGCTAAAAAAAGTAATGTTCATCAGCCTTTGCCGAGGCATGTGGCTCAACGCAGAACAATTTGTGGAACCCCGTATGAAAACTATGCAGCAAGAGATAAACGAAAATGCATTGTGACTCTTGCTGAAGCATGAGTTTATCTAAATGACTTCAACAAAAGAAGGTCTATTTGTTAAAGAAAATAAAGAGAAAAAATTGTACAACGGAAATGAAGGGGAAAAAATCGTACAAACCTGATTTCGTCAATGCGAAGAAAGTTTCGGTGAGGAGATTATGATTGTTGCAGAATTCGGTTACGAAGCAAATTAAAAATTAGATGACTGAAAAAAATGTTAAAATCAACTCCATCTTTTTATTAAGAGAAAGTTTTACCTTCGAGATTTACAGAATAAATTCCATTTCTTTATACCATCGTCTTTCAAAAAGTGAAACTTTATCAAGACAAAGTAACAAGTCATACTTCAAACAGTAGTACTGCATTCTTTGAAAAAATGAAAACTGATATAGATATTACATATATAGCTTTTCAACATGTTCCTGCAAAGTCCCCTGAGGTGTCACCTATGAATTATTGTGCTTGTGACCTGTTGAAAAGAACTCTAAGGGCAAATCCTCCACGACTGATGGCTCTAAAATTGGTGGAAGAGGAATAGAAATCAGTGCCTCTAGAAATTGTAAGAAAATCCCATCTATCATAGAAATTCCAATGCAGACGTACCGTCCGAAACTGAGCTACGTAATCGAACATTTAAAAAAATACTGTTTACATTTTAAACATTTATTAAACGACCCTAAAATCGTTTGAGATTGTGTAAACATCCTCTGCATGTTGATGTTTTTCCAGTCCCTCACTCAACATTTTTCTATACTTCTGATATTAACACGAAGAAGCTGTAACATTTTCATAGTGTGGAAACACAAATGTTAGTTTCAATAAGCCAAATCTGTAGGGATTGCCAAACAAATTCAAAAAATCGAAAATTCGAAATGACTATAAATATTAACATTCGTATTAATTTAATTCATCGCGAGAAATTTCGAATTATGGAACATTATGGAACATTATGGAAATTTATAGAATTTCGAGTTGTAAACCTGAAGATTGACTAACAGCGATGTTGACTAGATATCCGCCATTTCTGGTACTGGTGATAGGCGGTCATTGAGTTGAAGGCCGTTACTCTGGGGAGTTCTCTTGAGCCCATCGAATTGCAAATTCTCATAACAGTTACTGAGCCTCAACCAACATAAGCAGGAGTTGCATATTATGATAATGCACAATCACAGTAAGCTGCGATTCTCTCGTTATAGAATTCTTACACATGGTTATATTGGTTCTTTCCTTTAAACATAAGGCATGAAAAGATCTGAAGCACAAAAATAAAAAAATTAGAAGATGCAATTTCTGAATGAGAGATCAGCATTTCATTATGAATTTGTATGTTACTTAATCTTGTCTTTAATGGGCACATTTATTGAAATGCTAACCACAATTAGTATATCGTATATATTTCGTGTGAATTTTATGTGTGCTAACTTCATGACTTCATGATATATCAATTTTAATGGTGATCACTATATATTAAAAGTTAAGGCATGAAATATAGGCACGTATGCTGAGACTGGGAATACATATTCATACTTTAAATTTCGTTTTCTGAAATGAATATATGAAAGAGCTTTTTAAGCGATAACTTTCGCATTTATCTTAACAAACTGAAGAGGGAATACCTCACGTTTTATTCTCAAATATAGAACCTCCCTTTTTAAACTGTTTAACACTGGCTCGTGCTTGGCCTTATTAAGTATATTGTAACGTGGAACCTAGATACTTGCGTATTTACTAAAAAATAACGGAGCTGTGTATTTTTTTATTGGACCACTAGTTCTCAAGGCTTACAAAACTTATTTCTAGTTAGTAAGGTGACAGCATTTTTCATTTTGCGAAGAAAAAAATTTGCGTAATGAAAAAAAAAATCATCTGATTTCGCGTTTTAGAAATTATCTTGCAAAAATTCATTTATTCAAATACTAAACAATTAAAGTAAACTTTATTTTATCCCATCTTAAAATTTAAGGAGGCATTCAGTATAATATTTAAGCTTTTTATAATATCAATAGGAAAGGCATAGTTAAAGATCACTCGATTGGACATTTTATTATTCGAAGCGGAAATTTCTATGTTTATTGTCCGCGCATTTATTAGACATTTTCTTGTTTCTAGTTCCGCGGCTGGTAGGCCTTAATATACGCCAAAGATTCTCAAACATTTCAAATTTTGTACTTCATAAATTATATGAAAAATATATGTACTAACATGTACCAATATATGCATCAAAAGGTACATTATTTTGTATTCATTTTGAACATTCATTTAAACCTTATGTATACACACTCTACCACCACAAATAATGCAATGCATCATTAGTTGTACATGTACTATAGTTTGAGAATGTAAAAGTTTGAGAATGAAATAATGCAATGCCAAAAATCCCACAACATTTTGAGCAAGATGAGTGGATTTTAAAGATTTGCTTGAAAATTAGAATGTATGTGATGTGCAAAGATGATGGAAAACAGAATGTAATACTCCATTGAAGATTGTAAGATTTTGTGACAACTTTGAGCTGAAAAGAATTGTATTTGCTGTAAAAAATACACAGCAGGCAAAGAACAGTAATGAACGAAAGAAGTTCCAGAGACTTTGCTAAATATTCATAAAATCTCAGAAATTAACAACGAGACACTGTATGACACGAGATTATGCGATTGAGCATATCTGGGATTCTTTTTCTGGGGCATTCATATTCGCAGCCTGTTGTATTGCAAACTATGTCTAATTGCTAAAGCTGGCCCTTTTAAAGCTCTAAAACTGTATTGTATGTGACACCAAAAACAGTTCCTATTTGCTGTTATGAAATTTTCTGTTAGTAATGTTCAAAAAGAGCTGTTTTGGGGACAAGCTACAGTAAACTTCTTATATATGTATGCTCTATTTGTGAGATATATTATTTTTACTAATAGTTACTTTAATTTGTTTTCTGAGGTATATTATTTTTACTTATAGTTATTTTTATCCGTTAGCCTTTCTTGTCTCTTCTGATTTCCCTCGCGTTTCCTCGATGATGTAAATTAGTAAGGGTGAACAAGACAGTATTTAAATTGAAGTAGAGTAAAGGTTAGGCAGAGCGTGGTTTCGCTACTGAGAACGCACGTTGTTAATTCTGCTAGCCGTGTAATTGGGAATCTCGGCTTCGCATTCTTGCCGCCAAAATTAGAAGCACACCGTTGTAGATTTCCGAGTCAACCTGCTAAAATAAGTCGAATTGTGCAATCTTGGACTGCTATTTATCTTTGAATTTAGTTTGCTACATTATCTTTTAAGTTCCTCACCACAAGTGGTTGGTGACTGTGTAAGCACGTAAGTCCGTGCCGACTGTAAACTACTGTATTAACAAAAGGAGTCTTTTACCACCTTTCCCTGTTGTATTCATGTCCGAGCCTTGGAAATAGTAGCAAGCACAGACTTTCAAATACATCAAGTTACAGTGTTTGTTAGCAAAGCAGACTAGATCCTGCTCATTTAACAAACTACATTTCCTCCCTAGGACGTTTGGATTCATAGGTCTCAATATTAGTAAAAAAGTAATAATTGTTTAAATAAATATACCGAAAAATTATACTATATATATTACCAAATTTTGTTTGTTTGTTTGTTTGCTTGTTTTAAATATTCAGTTTTGTTTAAAACAAAATTCAGAGTTAACGTATAGTATATGACAATAAGTTTGAAATAGACTTACAGACTTAAATCATTTATGTCATATTAAAAACCTTCATAATAAGTTAAATATAAACTTAACCAAGCTAATTAAAAAATTCACACACGGGATTCTTCGAGTGAAAGGACATATTGTCTTTTTTAAAGAAAGATAATAATGCAAAACCATTGATTCACACCCACTATTTAAGTAACGTTAAACAAATACTACATTCTTTAAAAGACGAAATTTTAATATATTTTGTCCCAATAAATTCAACAATGCTTAGAGCGTTAATAAATCATTAGAGATATTATGGAGCTCTTCCTTGGCGCACATTTCCATACTTCCAACACAAATGCGTTCCTAAAATAGATCAAATTCCCGAAGCGAATGGATTTATTGTTTGTTATGAATTTTTTCCCACCTCAGGTTCTGGGTGATAAATATATAAACAAAGAGAATCTTAGAAATATACATTTTAATAGGAATTGAACTTAATTGCCTAAAATAAAAGGAAACACTGCTTACAAAAGGAATTTTAAATTGATATCTATGATCTCTTCTGTCTCTGAAATACTTCGAATGTAAAAATCTTCTACATTTCCTCAAAATAGTGTTAAAAATGAACTAATTTTAAAACAATATACAATATAATTAGCACATTTTTAGATTAGTAGGTGTTTTGAGAAAACAAAAATAAAATCATTGCTGGCTATTCCGTTTCCAGTTTGACGTATAATTATCTAGACAGGGTTATTTGTATATCTGAGAAACAATATAAATATATATATTATTGTTTACATATTTGTTATATATATAGAAGATTAAAAAAAGAAAAATCTGAAAGTTTTCAGATTTTGTATTACGCTCACAGGGGCTTTTATTTAACGTTTGTGTGTTACCTTTGTTTATTAAATATCACGTTCTTTGCACATAAAACATAAAATTCAATTCAACAGCAGTATCACAAAATAATTTAAAAAGCATATCTTTAGAATTTCGAATACATAGTCTCGTGCGCTGGAGATAAAAATGATTATTTTTCGTACAGTGTTGACATTGTTTGCTTTGAGTCGTTGAGTTTCTTAATCAAAAACTCATAAATTCTTTGAAAATATGAAATAATTAAACAAATTCCTTGCAAATTTCGGCTTCCGGATGCCCAGATAGATGTAAGTTATTCAAAATTTAACGGCTTTGAGATGTAAGTTATTCAAAATGTGATGGCTTTGAGATGTAAGTTATTCAAAATTTGAAAGGTACCGTTGCTTTGTCACAATGAGAGAAACATAGATACATTTACGCAGATTCTTCATTATTTAATTTCTTTAAATATAATAGACGGCGATCATATTTGGCGGCAACAATTTGAAAAGTAAAACACCACAAAATGCCAAAAGAAAATTAATAGCACTTCTGGGCTAAGAAATTATGCTGCTGACACAAAATTTAACTGAAACTAAATTTCGCGAGTATGCAATGTTTTTATTTTTCCTGGTACTGGCAGATATCTATGCTTCATTGATAGGATTTATCCGAACAAAATGGAAAGGCTGATTATTCCACCTTTTAATAAAAGCAATGATAAGTTCTGTTCCAACAACACAGCTATCAGGCTCACTATTACAAAGATCGTTATAGGAGTACCACAGCAAACGTTTGCCAGAAAGATGAGACCATTTTTGAGAAATCTCGATCAAAATTTGCTATTAAATTATAACGTGGATGATGGATGAGGCGATAACGTATTTATACTGTGGCCAAATCGAACTTCGGATATAATTTCCTAAGCTTATCCTTGTGAAGACTTGCAATGATACTCCTTTTGTCCCCTTTCTCATCTTAATTCCAGGATCTTTGTAATCTTACCGCCGATTCGTGACTGTGGCCGATTGTTATATATATTGCTACTTATGTGGAACTAAATAGATCAACGAAGATTTCAATCACAACAACAAAATTAGGTAATAGAACATTAGAGAAATGTACGAAAATAAAGTTTGCCTGTATTTCAAGATAATGAAATTTGGTATCGATTGTATTACTACGTCTTAAGTTTTTAAACATACTTTATGAAATCATGAATAACCTTATAGATAATCTCATATTTCTAGAAATCTGATCTAATTCTAAAAAATATTGTTTTTTTGACTGTAACTAACAAATAAATAAATTCGCTAATTAAAAACATTTTTTTTACAATGCAACTGCTTACTTAGCACACATTCAAGATGAAACGAGAAAACATATACCAAGCTACTAGGAAAACGTTTTGGAAAAGCTAGGTTTGCGCAAGCGCAATACAGAATTTGTTGCTAGGCTACGATGGCGACGGACAAGGCGCACGCAAATCCAACGTTCGAGTGCCAATAAACTTTACATATATAAATGTACAGAAGCATAATTTAGGATTCTTGGTAAATTAAGCACTGAATCTTTTGGCAACTGTCACAAAACAATTTATATTTTCAAACCAGTTCTTTACGCTTGCCATATCTTGCTGTTTTTTAGTCATGTTCTACTTAACAAGTTAACTGGTTAAGTGCGCCGACCACTGGTAATTCATTCTGGGTTCGATTCCTGGCTACATACACGTTTTTAGTTCATAGTGCAAACATATGATAGTTTCCTTAACATCCTGTATAAGAAGCATTCCGAGACTTAGCCTTCGTGTACTTTGGCATAACCGATAAATAAAATAAACTAACTACGAATAATATGTCATTTATCTGTCTGATCAGTTTGATGTCAGTCCTCGATGTTATGACTAGTTAGTTTCAAACGGAGAGATTACATTGAATTAGATTTATCAAATTGTTGTTACTAATCTATCCACTTATAGGGACGGATATTTCGTGGAAGAACTTCCGAAGAAAGTTGCTTCTTATCCAACTAGCCTCTAGCCGAAATTTAAATCTGAAATAAACTTATGAATTCATGTGTCTTAGCCACTTAGCCACTAGTGGGCTTTGAAAGAGAGTCAGTGAAATTTAAGGATTGGGAGAATTACATTAGTGGCCTTAGTACGATTGTTAGCAGTAGCATTATATCGTTAACAGTAGAATATGTGCATGCGTGGTATTTTACTACTTAATATCTACAATTATGGAGTTTCTCACACTGCTTTTTTTTACTTTGTTCTATTCTTCTGTTTCTCACTTTTTAAAAAAATAATGCTATTTCTCAACTTCTCCACACGCGTGATAATGATATGTGTAACTAACTAAAATATTTGAATAAAAATGCAATCTGTGGGTAAAATATTAAAGTGAATTATAATATTCTATGATTGTCAACAGGCTCTGATGAATGTTTAGCAAATGTATCTTGGCTTCCATTTTACATTTTTCGAAATCCGGAAAGAGTAAAGATTTCATTTTTCTGACACAAGAAGGTTTTGCGCACCTGTGAAGTTTGTCCCACATTCACTAAATATTTCCTCTTTTTGTTATACTTTGCTTTTCGTCTGTTGGTTAAATACCGTTCCAATGTTTCTACACAAGGTCTTAGAGGAAAGATCTTCTACCACTTCAAGATGAATTGCTCGCGTGGCAATTCAATTCACGTGGCAATTGCAAGCAAAAACTCAAACATTAAAATTGAAAGAATTTTGTCCACGGCTTGCTCTGTGTTTTATCACGAATGGGCCGGCAAAATCATCCCGATTAGAAGAAACGCTCGTTTTTTCAAAACTGCATATCTAGACGATAGTAGATCAGCCATTATTTGTCTCGAAACTTGCGCACGATGTCTACAGCAAACGTTATAGTTTTTACAGCTTTTTCTAATTTCAGATCCAACAGCGATAATTCAAAAGTTTTGTCTTATTATAGAAAGCAACAGTGAAGAAGCTGCATGCAAATGCGTTTCGCGATAATGGCTAATGATAAGCTTAGAAATGAAATATTTTTGAGGAATTTAATTTTTGAGGAATGCCTTTGATTTTCCAAAATATTTGAATTCCTTAATTGTTCTCCATCTCGAATAATTTCTTTTACATCAAAGAACGGACTAAATGAATATATTCGGTTGTTTGATTCCAAAAATCGTTTAATCATTAGCTTCATACTTCGTTAGGAAATTCAGAATGTTGAAAGTTCTTACTATCCTACAACTCACATTCTTAAGTTCTTCACTAACAAGAAATCATGTTTTCTTAGAAATGCGCTTCAAACTGTTGTTGATAAATCTTAAACAATGAGCAACGATACGGCATTATTTTGACCGAGTTGAAATTTTCCAAAGAAAAGAATGATCACTAATTGTAGTGATTTTGGCAATAATGCATTTTCTCTCTTCCTTGGCTACTTCTTAAGTGTCTATTTCAATGCATATTTGTTCATCTAATACGGAATCTGGATAACAATTCTGTGACCAGGAAGGTCCACTGAACCTCTAATCGCAATTAATTAATTCCTTAGATTGTAAGCCTCTACTGTCATAATAAGCAAGATTATTTTTCTTTGAGCATCATTCTATTTCACTTCAAGAATGATGGTTTGAATGTTTGATTTTCGATTGGCTACGAAGAGCAGCCATTTCCGTGACTCAAAGGCAATCTAAAGTTAGTTAGAGAAGAGGAACGAGTTGATAATGATGGTGCAAGGGAAGTTGCATATGTCATCGTTAAGAGTCGATATTCTTGAATTGGTTGATTCAGACGATTTCTTCAGAGAATGCGTGGAAAATATGAATGTTTTTGATGTAGACGAATTTGTTTACATATTTTTTCTATGGCTCCCAGAGAGTAACATGATACGTTTTAAATCGGACAAGAATGTCAAGGTTGAAATTCTATGACCTACGGGCAACAGGCCATTAAGTGAACAACGCTGGATGTTATTGCTGATGCGTCAAATACAACCCTTAATTTAGTGTTAGTATTTGTTGGTTTAAATACTGGGGAGGGAGTAAATAATAAACTACTAGGAGAGACGGTTCGAAATTAGATATGACCTCCATGTGTTGAAAATGCAAATATTCATCAAGAAATTCCTTATTTAATTTATGCAGTTCAGGACTGTAAACCAACTTCTTTTCTAAAAGTAAAAACCTCCTCAACGCTGATTTCCTAAATTCCCCTCATTCTTATGGCAATGGTAATCTTATTAAATATATATCTGCAATTTTTCTATTCTGAGAGATTTAAAAATGCTTCTCACACTTCAGATTTCGAGGGAAAAATTTCTTCCAGGACTTTTATGGGAGTCCAAAATTTCTTAATTAATTCCTTAACATTTAACTCTTAATTATTTAATGATATGCGAGAATTCACATTAGAATTAAATAATGCTGTTCCTGAAATGCTCCAACCTAAGTTCGAACCGAAAGCTGTTGGTAGTTCTTGGTTCATTTAATTATTTCACCCAAAAGAAGCCACATGAAAATATTGACTCCTACAGAATATCTGCTGGAGCTGATTCATAAAATATAGGATTTGCCAAAACTAGATCATTGTAAGAGTTCTCAATATAGAATAGTAATGATACGTATGGTATGTTTCCACATACCATGTCTGTAACAGAAACAGAAGTTGTAAAGGAAAGTTCTGAACCAAAAAGAGGGGAGAAAGTAATTTCCATTCTCCATTTATATGTGATGCTTTTGATTCTAGGCAAGATTTCTGGATATTTGCCCTTTTTAATATCCAGATGAAGATCTGAAAGACAACTCGAATTTATAAAATTTGACTGTGAGCTAGAATCCAATAACGCTGGGCATTGTACGAAATTGTTTACTGCGTCATGAACTCTGCTTACAGTAGTGCATTAACAAAATTTGTTTGTTTATAGTTTCAGTGTTCACAAAATTCGAGTATGTGATTAAAATTATTAGAAATGTTATCTGGGATACTAATTTCTGTCACATTTCGAGAAGTGAACAATCTTGCATGAACTGATAAAGTATTTTCCTTATTATTACACTGTCAAATTTATGAGAAATGTGCAGCTTTACAAAGAATAGATTTTCAATCCTGGGAATGCTTTAATTTAAAAAGATTCAAAATTATCAACAAACATGTAACGAAAACAATATATGCAATCAAAAAGCGTCGCGGTCATATTGAGTTCTGAAAATAGAAATAATGGGCATACACAAATATAAATATAAATGTCTAACAAAAAATGCATAATTTATTTTAGATTTTAGTTATTTACAAACATATAAGAATAAAGACACTGAGCTCACAGAGACGAGTAACAGAGTGGATATATATATATAATTTTGACGCTGCCGATTGCAACCAAAATAAGAGGTGCCCGTCTGCATGTTATAACAGTCCTATATACAAAATGTCAGCATTCTAAAGCTACTTGTTTTTGAGTTACGCGAAATACATACATACGTACGTACGCCCAGACGCTACGAAAAAATCTCTTCAGAATCCATTTTAAATCAGTTTTATATTTTTTTTGGGGGGAAAAGCGTACTTTACTGTATTCTTACGTTCAGAAATTAGGCAAAAACATCGTTAAATTGCATTCGATAGCGGTCAAAATGGATATTTTCGTTGAAATAATGATACTCGAAATTTTTCGCGATTGCAATTTTTCCTTTTTACTTCGTACAAGGAAGTAATAAATAATTGTTTGCATACACAACAAAAATGTTGAAAAAATCAAAACAACATTCAGATTCTTAGTGAACAAATGTATAAAAAAGTGCAAATATGAAGTAAACCAGAAAGGAAAAATTAAACGCAGACAATTTACGTCTCTGGACACATTATCATCAGAGGGCTGGCGCAAAGGAAGAAGTAAATGAAACAACCTATTTCGGAACTGACAATAACTCAAATTTACAAATTAAAAGTTCAATGATTATGTTCAATGATTCAGTTGTTTGGAAAGTTTGTGTCGATTTTGAAGGAAGATTGAAGCGCAGGAGATTTAAATTTTGCACAGTCCAGTCACATTAATGTGACCATCTGTCAAAAGCCAGAATAACCACCTTTCGCAGAGCGGACTGCTGCGAGACGTGCAGGAAGAGAGTCACATAGGTCCCTGAAGGTGTTCTCTGGGATGTTGAGCCATGCCGACTCTAATGCCGTGGCCAGCTGCGCTAGATTACGCGGTTGAGGATCCATGGCGCGAACAACTCGATCGAGATGGTCCCACAGATGCTCGATTGGGTTTAAGTCGGGTGAGTTTGCTGGCCAGGGGAGGACGGTAAACTGATCCTGGTGCTCTTCGAACCACGCACGTAACTGGCAGCTGTATGGCACCTCGCATTGTCCTGCTGGAAGATGCCATCATCCTGAGGAAAAACAATGCGCATGTAGGGGTGAACATGGTCCGCAAGGACAGATGCGTACTTGTATTGATCCATTGTGCCTTCCACAATGATCAGTGAACCTAGAGAATGCCAGGAAAACATTCCCCAGACCATAATGCTCCCGCCTCCAGCTTGGACCGTTCCGGCAATGGTTGCAGGGTGGTTCCTTTCAGAGGTTTCACGCCTTATACGCCAACGTCCATCTGTCCGATGGAGCATAAAACGCGATTCATCCGAAAACGCAACCTGTCGCCACTCAGTGGACGTCCAGCTGCTGTACTGGCGTGCAAATTCTAGCCTTCGCCGTCGATGAACAGCAGTCAGCATAGGTGCACGAACCAGGCGTCTGCTTCGGAGGCCCAGACGCAGCAATGTTCGCTGAATAGTACTTTGGGAGACACTTTTGGTAGCCCCTTGGTTCATTTTGGTGGTCAGTTGCTCAACGGTAGCCCGTCTATCTGCCCGAACGCATCTCCGCAACCGTCGTTCGCCTCTGTCATCTATGGCCCGTGGTGCACCACATTTGCCACGTCGCTGATTTTGAACAGTCCCATTTTGCCATGCACGGTACACTTTTACCACGGCGGCACGCGAACAGTTCACAAACTCAGCCGTTTCGGAAATGCTTCCACCCTTGGCCCGAAAGCCAATGATCCTGCCCTTTTGGAAGTCGGATAAATCGCTTCGTTTCTGCATTACGCCAACGATTGAAATGTTTTCCGAAGCCCTCACACACCCTTTATATACGCTCAACTGCACTGTGCTGCCACCTGCCTTCTGTGATTGGTTATTTAACTCTGACATGGAAAGTACGTGGTGGTCACATTAATGTGACTGGACTGTGTAGTATATATTTAAATTATATAGGTACCATTCCGTTCTGCAACCTTTCTCCACTTCTGAGGCAACTTGAATATTCCGTCCTTCCAGATTCTTTCACGTATCTCAGCGAAAAATGTTTCTACGTAATTTTTTCAAAGCTTGAATTTCTACCAAAGCTTTGAAATTTTTTCTATTAAGAGAATTTTGTAATGATTGAAATTGGTGTGAATTAGAGAGCGCGACGTCTGGTGAAAATGACGATGGGATAAGACATCCCAACCGATATCCAACGACTTTTGTCGAGTTATCAAAGACACGCGAGGCCGCATAATATTCTGATGAAATAAAACGTCCTTCCGATTCGCTATTTCTAGACATGTTTGTTCAATTGCTGTCTTTAATTCGTCTAATTGGTGATAATACGTATCTGAATTTATCATCTCGTTGTTTAGTTAAAGCTCGTAATACAGGATTCATTTCCAATCCAATCAGACACAGAGCATGACCTTTTTCGATAAAGACCACCTTTGGCTTAATTAGGGTGGTTCATTAGGCTTCTTTCAAGATCTCTTTTGCTTAACACTATCATAAATGATCCATTTTTAATCCCCCATCACTAGTTGCTTCAAAAATAGTGTGTCTCCTCGTTGCATTTATAGAGCGAGTCGCAAATAGCTATGCGATATATCAGATTTTCTCCATTAAATCGTGGGGCACTTATACATCAAAACGATTTATGCAGCCAGGTTCTTTGGCCAAGCTACGTGAAATACTCGTTATATGGTGGATTTTGACATATTTAACATTTCTTCTAATTTACGTGGCGTATAGCGTGCGCTAGCAAACCACTTTCGCAGAGTTCTTTCAACTACAGCATCTTAGCCATAAACAGTGCATATCTTGTTTGCCGCTTGTGTGGCATTTTTACATTTTCGGTAAAAGAAAAACATTAAATGCCTAAAATGTACTTTGTTTCCTTCCGCATTCAAAGGCGTATAAAACAGACAAAAATTAACGTATCGTAACCAAATATTTTTCTAAATATGCCTGAAGTACCGTTTCTTACGATATTTATACATGTCACTTGTTTTCAATAGTTCTGATGTATTCAGAGCTGTCTTTATGCCACTTACCAAAAATCGGGACGAACTTTCCGGACAATTCAATAGATTAAAAAGTTTTATTTTTGAGTATTCCCACCAGCTGTTGAAACTTTCAGCAAATAACTGTATTAGTTTCGAATTCCTTTTCTTAAACTGTACTTGTTCATATACATTTATATATAAACGAAAGGAAAGTAGGACAATTTAAGTTCCTTCTTTCTGAGCAGTTGGGAAGAGTATGACATAAACTATTCTCCGTGATGAGGCAACATTATTTCGCTATCTTTTCAGCTGTTCATTTTTCCTTAATATTGCTAAAATTTTCCTTTATTTTTTGCATCTCAATTGAATTTGTTTTTCCACAACTATTAGCTAGTTTTGAAGGACAAAATTTCTTTTCCTTCCATCTTTCAGTTTTTTCTTTTACAATATTTTTCTTTTTTTCTCTGTCTTTAAAAATTATTTTCGATTTTTTTTTACCTTTTGTGGTTATAAAATTAATTTTTATTTTTTAATTCTTTACTTTTTAATTTTTATTTTCCTGTTTTGACTTAATTAGTTGGAATTAATGTAGACTTCAAATTCTAATTCCTAGTGTTTACTTAATTGCGGTTTTTCCCAATTTATTAATATTCATATATGTATATATGTGTGTGTGTAATAAAAACAATAGAAAAAGACGTAGTAGCAGTGTAAATTTCCATATTGAAGAAAGAATTCTGATTGCGTAGTAGGCTGAGATGTTGAATTCGTAGTGGTTAGGAAACTGGCAACCTAGGCAAATTAAATATTCATTTTTTAATTGATATTTTTTAATTGTGCCTGTTCAAGAACATTTACAATTTCGATACTGTTGCGATAGGAAGAGAGCACAGCGAAATAGCGTCATTACAGGAAGATAATCAGAAACTAAAGTGCGCATTTATCCAGTATGGCAGTCTGCTAAGAGAATTTTGGTTTAGATTAGAAAGGTTTCAGTTTTCAGAATTTAGGTTACGAATTAATTACGTGATCAGCGTTACGCAAGTTCTGTGGCATAATTAATATCGAAATGGGGCAGTTCAGAAAAAGAAAAGTTATTATTACTTTCAGAATAGAGAGGATAGAAATACCTAGATTAAAATGAGGAAATCAGACGCTATTACCAAATTAAATTATGAAGCAGATTTACATATTTTATCTTATATTTATATATATTATGTGTGTGTTTATGTATGTGTTAGTATTAAAACCTATAGTTGTTGTTAAAACCTCTCTTTAAACACTTCTAAGAGGAAAAAAAAAGAACTGAAGTTTTACATCAAACAATTTTATTCGCTATATTAATATAACCTATAAGGATACTCTGTAAAAGTAATAACACATGATATCAAAGTACTTGGAATATCTTTTTATCTACATCACTACGTAATTTAATTGTATGTGGTTCGAAGCATATAAATATTGTTAAATATTAAAAGTATATCCCAGATCTTAAAACTCCATTCAGCTATCAGTATTCCATTCAAATTTGGCTCCTATCGAATTACAAGTGTAATAAAATAAAAACAAATAACATTAGGCACCTTAAAAATGAGAAAGAAACGTAAAAAGGAATCGAAAGAAGCGGAGAAAAAAATAGATAAGCGACAGCACCTGAAAGAGATAGAACGTATAGCTATTATTTATTATAATTAATATAATATTAATAATTATTTTATCTGCGTAACTAAATGAACATACTCTCGAGTCATGGTAGCAACGAAGCTAGCTGCCGTAGATTTGGCCCTGCGTTTGTATCCCGAGAGGTAAGGTTGCGTTAGATTATCTCAATATTACAAACCCACACAAGCGTAGTAAAAGTAACAATAATAACATGATTCCAGCCTGGATCAACTAGCAGACAATAATCCCGCTCTATAACCTTGAACGGATTAGTCCCAGGAAAAAACATACAAACAGAAGAAAATGAATTCTACACACAAACAACAATCAAACACTGATTTACAAATGGACCTGTGATTCGAACTGATTAAGAATATGAAATGTTAAGAATTAATAATATTGATATGGAATCATACATACTACGTCCTATATTTTGCTTGGATATGTGCTTGACACTGAAATTATTGCTCGTTAAATGATCTTTCTCAGTTTTCTGTTTAAAATTTGGCAAATCTCAACTTTCAGAGTTTTTCTAGGTACATTAGGCATTTCCAAGTAAACTGACATAAGCTACTTCTTCAGCCAGAAGCAAAAACATGTTGTCAGTTATGTACACAGTTAAGGTTTCGGTTAAACATTCTTCCGTGAAATTGTGGACGCCTTCATAATTATGTCATTTAACAATTATGTCATCTAACAAAATTTCAATTGTGAACATTGGGCATTTTGCAGACAAATTACGAATTTGCTAGCTTTACACACTTAAAATCTAGTCTTAATTAAAAAAAATTCAGTATGTAATTTCATTAGAAAGTACATGTGCAAAATGTTGTATAGTGCAATGTATTATTTACTTTCATTCCTGATTCAAGTACTTAATATTTGACTATAATATAATGATTATTAATCTAAAGTAACTATTTCATCTATCTCTCTAGGTTCGAAACTTATTTCCATTAGTTTTATGTAAAATTAGATTTATATATATATATATATATTCTCTGTAGAAAGGCACTATAACGAATTCATTCATAGGGTACAATAAGTTGTAAGAAGCTAATCATAATGCCAAGACGTGTCGCATGACAAAACACATAATTTCTAATACCCGCTCTATAAAGTAAATTTCTCAATTAGATATATACTTAAATTAATCACAGATTTTGTAAAATGCATTTGCAGTCGTGTATTCTCCCTTAAGGATCAGTTCGCCATCCGTGGGAAGCAGTTTGAGATAACAAACACTATGAGCAGTAAGGCAGTATTTTCTATATTAGCAATTTCAACCGACTTTCAGTCAGCACTTAAGTCAGCATTTTTATTACTGCTAATGCCTTACTGAAACCCTAAATCCGATATCATCTAGTATGAAGCTACTTTAATAAAGGGCCATTGCTAAATAATTAAAAATTTGAATAGTTTAAAGAATCTTAGTTTAGTTAAAATAGTTAGTTTGGCTGCAGGTATTTTACAGAAATTTAACTTTCTGGTCGTTTATTCGCCTATCAATAAAATTTCGAGTTCAATACTTAAGGATTCCATTCCGAATACAGTTCTGGGGTATTTACAGGATTCTTTGCCAGTCAGGTTTAATTTACATTGGTCAAATTAGGAGAGCCTTAAAATTGTGCGTTAAAGAGCATGAGGCATATGTTAGGAAAAAAGAAGCACAAAAGTCCTCTGTTGTCCAACATTGTTTGTCTGAAAATCACACTTTCCATTTTTCTGCAGCCAAAATTATTCAAAACACATCATCCGTTGGTGAATTAGATTTTCTAGAGGCATTTCACACTCAAATATATCTTTCTGTTCTAGTTTAGGATCATAATTCCAATTCATCTTTACGATCAGGCTTCAAGGAAATTATGTTTTAGTTTTCTTGTTTCATCAATAGATGGCTTCAGTAGCTTAACTCCTGCCCAGCCATTCTTATCTTTTCACTGCATCTTATCTCGTTCATTTGCACTTTCGCAGCTGAAGTTGATGGTTCGTAAGACCAACGAAACTAGTCCTGGGAAAATTTGCAAATATTACGCCGATTTTTGTTGTTCGATTTCTAAATTAATAATGTTAGTTTCACTGACCTCTTTTGAAATACTGAATGGCAAACTTTTACTATGTAAGAAAGAATAAAACTGCAACTGACATATAAAAAGCACCAAGATTTCTTCAGAGAACTACAGTATTTTATCTAAATATTTAAAAACAGCAGTCAAAATTGTTTACTTTTCTTAAAATCGTTTATTAGACATTGCGATAATTAAGCATTTTAACTCTTTATCAGCAATTTATACTTACGACCAACTTCATCAATTTTTACATGTCCATCGTTAGCTATTTTCCAGTGTATGTTCAATGCTACGATTTAATAATAATTTCAGAAAATAAAAAGCAGTATTAACGAAAGCCTCGATTACGTAGTGGTTTTAACAGTAAAAGGCAGCGTGAGATAAAAGGAGAAAGGATAACACCAGGAAATCATTTTTTCAAGTGCGTAACCCTTCGTTCGATTAAACATTTCTTATCAGTTTTATTTGTAGTTATAAGCCGATAATTTATTAATTCAGGGATTTACAAGCACAGATGCTCAGATTTATGGCCAGTTCTTTACAGTACGTAAAACTTAATTATATTTAGCAGCTTTTTATATTTTGCCTCCACTATAAATCTCTAATTAGTTGAATTATCTTTTGCAAGTATTATGGAAATGTATAAAAAATGCACGAACTCTACGGGAAAGGAAGCTATTGAATTATGTCTTGTCCTCTCGAATGACAGATAAAGATCCAAATGATGGAACAGATGAAGAATTATCTGATCCACAGTCTAGCACTAATAGATATGCAAATGATCCGTCATCTATGAATGTAAAATGTATCTAATTTACAGTTGTTTTTGCAGATTGTAGTATTTACAAAATATACCTTATAAATTTCATCTCTTCGGCAATGGTAAACATACTACCTATAAAAAAAAGGAATCTTAAAAATCAAGCTCATTTTATTTGATAAGCTGAATGAATTTCTTTCTGAAATCAATCTCACTTCCAAAAATGCTTTCATATACGAATCACTAAAAAAATGACATTATGAAAGATTAAGTGATAAACATCGTCCAGAAGCTAGAATGAAATATCTGTGAAAGATTAAAAGATTTAAATTATTACCCGTAGGTGAATTTATAAAAAAAATTCTGAAATTCAATATGTAATATTTTGACAGTTTTAATATACATGTGCAAAATCATAGTTTAGAACTGAACCCCGATTTCAGAAATAGCTCAGTAGCAATGAAAATTAAATCGAAATATTCGCTATATTGTAGACAATATAACAGACATTCAAATATGCAACGAAATATTCAAAAGTATGCATTTAGTTCAAATTAAAGGTGCGCTACATTAACTAAAAATCACGTATTCAAAGTATACGACTGGAATTTACATATATATTGCATCTTAAATTGCCATTTAAGGGAAAAAATTAATGTCTGTTTCAAAGATTTCTATTTGAAAATTTTCTATCAATTTTCAGTCAAAAAACGGCATTACTTCTATAATTTTCTCTTTGGAGTTATTTCTAGTCCCTAGACAAAAAGATCTGTCTCATTACCTCTTTATTGCCAAATTCAGTTCCAATATTTGCTTCGTTACCATCGGTGTGCGATTCAGAGCATGATAAATCAAGCTCAGGTAAAAATTTTAAAGCAAATTTAGTAAAATTTCATGACGGAATTTTTTTTCCTGTGAAAATTTTTCAAAGTATATTCTTTACAACTATCGGTTTCTGGAATGTATGTTTTAAAGTCCTTTTTTTAGCAATTATTGAAAATTCTCAGAGAAAGTCAGACGGCATAGAAATCCATTGAATCAAAAGTTCTTAAATAATTCGAGATACATGTGTGCATTATAAAATTTCCTATGCATGTACAAAGTTTTATAACAAAATTAAGCATTTTATGATGTCGTTTAAATACGTGGAAAACTTGTTTAGATTTGTAAATACCATGGGAAAGATTGAAATTATGACATTAAAAGTTATAATAATTGAGAAATAGTCTCGAAATTCCTTTCATTTAGAGAATAGCAGTCTTGTTACCTTCTGTAGCTTGACAACGTTTATCCATATGTTAGAACAATGATAGTGCGAAAATGCCCCCAAACTTCTTTTGACGTGTCAAAACTACGTCAGGAATTAAATGCAAGTAAAAGCCACAAAGAAAAGGAAAAAAAAAACACGATGAATAAAATGAGCAGATTCGTGCGCCAGGAGTCTGCCAATGACTTTGATAAATTGTCCGGCATGTTCCTGGTTCAACGTCGTACCGGTAGTTGAAAAGATCTCTGCCAGATAAGGCGTCAGTGGGAGGTGTCGGAATTTTAAAAGGTGGAGCCAGCGTCATCGATGGTTATCATACTTTTTTAGGCATACGTTTGTGACGTTTACTGATGGTGTTTGACAGCGTTTATTTTATTCGGCGAGAGGTCAAGAAGAAACCTTTGAAATTGCTATATCTGAGGCATTTAAGCACACAGACTGCATTTTCCCTGAAGTTAATAGACAAATCGAGCATGTTACTACACACATAAACTGGTTGTAAACAGCGTAGCACAAATATTCAAATGATGAAAGATATTTGTTTATCTGTAAATAGTAAAACAATAACATTATTAATGTACATTTGAAGTAAGAAATCAATGGTCGGCATTAACTTCTCCACCCGCCTTTTTTATGAAAAAATGCGACCTTAATTCAAAAATGATAAAACCGTTACAGGATACTCCCTTGGATGTTATGCAGATGATACGGCGCTTGCGAGATCAACTAATGTTAATCGCGTGGTAAAAAAGTTGCAAGATTAAATACCTTATCTTGAGAGATGATGTACTTTATGGAGACTTACAATCAATACGACGAAATCTCAACTACTGATTATTAGAGGGAAAATGCCCAGATTATACCTACTTGTCAGCTTACTTTATTTAACGAAATTGTTCCAATAGTTAAGCCTGTAATATATTTGGGTATTAATTCAAAGTTAAAAGGGAATGATCATATTTATAAAGTTAAAAATAAAGCTAAAAGGCTACCAATGGCCTACTTCCCCTTGTTGGAAAACATTCAAGTATGGACCTTAAGAAGAAACGTCTTCTCTGCATCTTCTATTTTCAGACCTATTATAGTTTACGCTTCACCTACATGGAGTTTTGCTACAAAAATGTATCTCCTTAAGTTACGAAAAATTCAAAATAATTTTCTACGCATTATTACTAATGCTCATTATTATGCTTGAAATGTTACACTTCATGAAGACGTTACGCTTGACACTATTGAAACCTCTCTCAACAAGATAAAAACAAAATGTTTCGACAAAGCACTTAACTGTGAATATTTAAATTCATTTAATCTTTTCAATAATAAAATATTTGAAAGGGAGTATGATTTTAGACCATTTGCTGCACACCACAAATAGAATGACTGTTGTTCCACCTAGATTTTTACACATTTTCTTTCCCTTTCTGTTATTGCATTTGCTTCTTTATTCATTGTAGTTGTTATGCATTGTATTGTGAATACGCTGAACAGTAATTTTCTTACTTTGAACTACCACCAGTTATTTTTAAGCACACTTAGTGACTTGCTTTCTTCACACACACCAGCACACACCTTCTTCCATTTGCGATGTCGGATCATTTATTATCCTCTTGTCTCCCTTTGCCTCTAAACACTACTTCTCCCTTCTTGGTCCTACGTATCATGATAGTAATTATGTTATGGGCCTTTATGGCATTATTTGTCATTGATCGGGACAAGTCGCGCTTGCGATATTCGAGGAATATTCTAATTCAATTCGATTCCGTTACAGGATTATGTAAATGAGATTTCCAAAGACTAAGTGCATATAACAGAGGTACATTGCAGTATTTTAGACTGTAGTATACATATCTCATATTACTAGATTCTAGCATCCGAAGTTATAACATTTAAGAAGATTTGAAATTTTTAAATTCAAAGTTATAAAACAATCTGTTCAGCGGCTTTCAAAACAAGAAATAATAATAAAAGAAAAATTATTTATTATGTGATTTTCAAGAAATTTTACTAAAGTAGCTCTGCATTTGTATAAGTTTTTATTTAACTTCCTCATAGCATCGCTCACTATGGTCAAAATTTTGCCATCGATTTTCAATTCTTTCCTAACAAGCTTTAAATCCAGATGTTTGCATACATACTGTTTGTGGATGAGAATACAATGTAGTACGGCATTTTTGTTTTCAAAATTTGATATAATATGTTTATGAAACTGAATATTAAAACGATACAAACTCGTTTAATGAACAAACGAAAGCTCTCATAATTTTATTGTTTGCACCATTCGACAGAATGAAACTTTTAAATGAAATGCATATGAAAGTTTTAACTTAATTTTGATTTTTTGGTAAATTTACTATATTTTTAGACCCTCCCCTCATCATGTAACAAAATTGTTGGAAATAATACACTGATTATCGCTTGGAAATCGCTTTTGAATACACTGATTATCGCTCGATTGGAAATCGCTTTTGAACAAGGACATTGTTCAAAAGCGATTTTTCAATTGAGTAATTTGATTGCTAAGCCATCATTGAGACTAGAGAGATAAAATTAAAATATATTATGAGAAAGATTTTTAAAAAATACCCTGTTACACAATATTCATAAAAGAATTAATGAACTAAAAGGAGACAAATAATTTATCATGTAGTTTAACTTGAGCAATAGATTAAAAAATTCTCTTTAGAGAATCGATCTACAATTTTACGTCAGGAATAATGTAAATGTGGGCTCCAAAATAACGAAATATATTAAGTTAATTTTTTGCTAAAGGTCTAATATATATATAAATTTATGAAAAGGCCCACGTTTTTGTTTGATAAATCAACTACTGATACTGTTTGATAAATCAAAAGCGCTGAAAAAATCAAGAATAATTGAATCAAAAGCAAACAAGAATAACAAAAGGCTTCCCACGCTTTTGTTACTCTTGCAATAACATTCTGGATGATTTCTGTAAAGAGAATTTTTAAATCTGTTTTTCCCATTAAACTACATAATAAATTATTTTTCTCCTTTTAATTCATTAATTATTTTACGAATATTGTGCAAAAGCGTTTTTAAAACTTTTGTTTTCAAATATTTTTTAAGTACACGAATACAACGAAGAATTCCACACGAATAATAACGAAGTAATACATTTAATAAAACGAATGCAGTATTGCATTCAATTCCCATAGCAAAATATTTAAATTCACCCCATTAACTGAGCGACTGGGGAGAGGCACGAGACCAAGTTGATTAAATGAGGCGGCTAATTAACATTCACCACATTTTAGTTCACACAATTATAAATATTTTCCAGGCGATACACGTGTAAAATGAACTGTGCGCTCGTCGGTATTCAAAAGTCAGCTCTTCCCATGCTAAAAACGAAAAATTCTATCCCATCCCAAAGTGGGAAAATTCTCTGAGAAAAGAGATAAAATTTTAAAATATTAAAAGCTCGATTTTAAAACAAAAATTTCCTGTCCGCTAATAAATAAAGTCTAACTCTTATTATAAACCATCAGATATTCCACAAATACAAGAAAAATAAACTAGTATTTTATGAATAAAATTTTCAAATGCCAAATTTCATAATTGTGTCTATTTCCTCAACTTTTAATAAAAAGACAAAATAAATTGTCAAAACAAATTTTCTATAGCATTTGTTCGAGACATCAAAACATATTTTAGTTTAGTTTCAAAATTTCTTCATTTTACTGCTTATTTTCCATCTATTACGCGCTTCGCCGTTGGGCACTATGCGGCAAGACAGGGTTGCACCGTGGAGGACTTTTTAAGGGAAAGTGGCTCATATCCGCATTAAGGGATTGTCACATCAAGCAGCGCGAGACACTAGACCGGACTTTTCCGACAAACTGTCCAAACTGGTTCTGGTAGCATTCGCCAGTAGCATTACCTTAAACGAAGAGGGTTGGTAGAATATGCAACTACACTGGAAGCGACGTCGCTGTAGAAGCGATATCCCGGCTGCGCAAGATATTTTGAAACTTTGCCGAAAATGTTTCGCTTGTAGCTGTGTCACGCGTAAACGTCAACCAATCTGCTTCTTGAGGGTCACTGGAAATTTCCAAATGGCGATGGCTGCAGTTTGAGGTGTGAACGATAGAAATAGTGGCCGATTTTATACGAATACGAAAAAAATCATATTTGTGCGCTATATTTTTATAATAAAACGTCTAAGTCATTTTAAAATGTTTATATAGTAATTAAACTGCTTATATACTGATCGTGGAAATTTCAGAGCAGACAGTATTTTATGACGTTCTTGTACTTTGAGCATTTAGGCATATTTCATCCTCAGAAGTTCGATAAATTTCTTATATTCCGTACTAACCTATAGCGTACGGTGTAGAAATATTATCATTGATAAAACTTTTTTTATTAAATTTAAGGTGAATTTACTTTTCTACTAATTACTTACAATTCAAATTTATTGCATAATCAGTAACATATAGTAAACAATATCAGAGGTACCTAAGCAAGGCTTATGTAATGATGAGAATACTCATTAAGTGTGTATGCTGTTTGTTATTTTTACGTTATCGATGAAATACATTTTAGATTAGTACAAATACATTCGTAATTACATTTTTATTGTAAATGCTACATACTGATACATTTAAAATTTATGGATTTATTATTTTGTATGATGAAAAACGTTTGCATATACGTCCAAAATTTAACATTAATACTAATAAACCTAGATATACAACTTCTAAACCATCGCATCTCTCTCTATGTAAATATATGATGTGCATTTATAGGTAATATGAACTTGAAAATTGCTACAAATTTTTTTGAAGTCTCTTCTAATTCATATAATGATCATCTAATTGGGAGCAACTGTATTCATAAGTTCCTTGCACATTATGCTGGTTATGGAACACACGGATGAAAAACAATAAACGAGCGTAGACACAAAGAGTGTACAACTCTTTGTTTTGAGATAATACATAATTATATCATTCGTATGATTTACATGGTATAAACATAACGTATAAATGACTGTAAGGATTTAAATATCAGCCATGTAGATTTTTGATTTTTGTCATAAAATGTTCTTTTTTATGCTTTTTTATGCTATAGAACAGTATTTATGAGCCTAGCTAAGGAAATATTTATTTTCAAATCACAATTCACCAATGAGCCAGCGACTTTTCACGGGAGTGCAGGCATAAGAAAATACAAGATACAAACATATGTAATGTCTGATAAGTAGCTAGCACATATTTTAAGTTGGTCTTCCCAGAGTTTCGCCATTACTGATGTGATCGATTGCTATAACCAAAATTGTGTTCATCTGTTAAATAGACATTGTTCTATTCTTAAAGGTAAATAATGTATAATTTAATATAGATAAAGAGTTGCAGTATTGAAATTAATTAAATAATCCTTTCTTAATTCTGATTTACGTAACATGTACATGATTCATAAAAACCTTAATAACTATCACTAATCTCTTTGTGTGATTCATTCAGAGGCCCCCCCTTAGGCAGGTAGCCATCGAGTTCTTTGCTATAAATAAATAAATAAATAAACCTCTTTGAATGTTTTTCTCTTTAGTTTTCATAACGCCGGTGACGAAATCTAAGTAATCAACTTAATGCCCAATACCTTTCTATTTATTATCTACCGTAATAATAAACTAATTTAAAATGTTAAAAAGAAAATACCGAAATGCTTCCGTGAGCTAGCCAATGCAGTAGGTAATTTGAAAACAAACGTCTCTTTCGCCAATCTGAGAGATGAATGATTTCGTTTTTGTCATTCAAGTCTACTTAGTAAGTGAAGATGGTAAACTGGCTATGCAGATTTCGTGGAAATGGAGATTTTGAGGAGGAAGGCATGGAATCATACAATAATTCCTTAGTTGCCTCACTTTATGGGCCAGTGTGTAGAGGTACGAGAGCTCGTCGCCTTTTATGTGGGACAGACGCTGAGAAATTTTGCATACTGGTCAGACTAGTCATTTATACCGCGAGAGCATGCAGAGGATATGACATATCCTTACATTTTCCCACTTAAAGAGTTTGCAAGAAGAATTAATATTTTAAATTCAAATACCTTTGCAGATATTGTTACATTTTTGCTGAACAGAAAGTATGAAAATATTTGTTATTTGACAAGATTCGATCCACAGATCTTCCAATGCAAGCATGCTATTACCACTACACTATTACTACAAGAGCAAAAACAGAGAAATACAATGAGATGATTTTCATATAAAATGTCAGATTTCATAAAGCGTAACTTTCACTAGCAAGTTCGCATATTTCTAAATCAGGAGATATAAGAAAACTTAGATAATTAATAATATGCAGTCAGTATTTATGGGAGGTCATGTTTATATAGTAATTCAAGAGAATGCTTTCTTGTAATTGGAGAGCACTGAGTTTCTGTAACTTTTTTATTACTTTCTCAGTTAAAAATAACTTATTTCCTGCTTCCTATTCTTCTCCAATAGCTTAGAATTGTAATATAATTTACAGTGCCTTTGGCATACAGATGTTTGTTGAACTAAAGGTGATTTTGCTTGCTAATCTACATGCCAAAAGATACTTCATAATACCTTTCACTATTACAGATGTGATAGTGACTTTGGTTACGAAGATCTACAAAATTAAGAATATAGGTTATTTTAAAATAAATATTATGAAACCGTTCATTAGAACGGCTGATCCATGCGCCGCTCATATCAAAATTAAAAAACGTATAGGATTTCCAAAATGCCTCTTAATGGCAAGTTATTCCAATGCATGACACCACCGTACTGTTACGAAAATCTATCACTTGAAATTTAAGTTTATGTTATGATCTTTAAAACCCATTTGTTTAGTTGAAAATGGAGATAAGATTTCTCTTAATAGAATGAATATTTACGAATGAGCATTACTTTGCAACGCGTAAATTTGAATGTGATGTCATCTTTCTCGCACTTTTTGTTAGTGATTACATCATGTTATTCCTGATGTTGTCCATTATACCCGAACTCAGAAGAAACGGGCGGTCACTTCATTTATTATGGTCAATGTTTCCAATATCTCAAAATCAGGTTACCAAGCATAAAGGTCGTTGTCTTACTAGGTTCATCAACATATTGAGAGATCTCATTAATCGTTTCAACAACGGTTTCGCAAAACCGTGTTGCGAAGTAATGTTAAATCATAAAAATTAAACGCGTTCTGCCTGGAATAAAAAATCTTAGAATAATATCTTGCACCAAACAGTTTAAAAGCTAACATTATAAACTGCAAGTGAAATTTCAAGTGATATATTACTTGTTACAGTATAGGTTTTTCATCCATTGAAAAATTTGCCATTATTTTCCAAAGTTTTTGAAAGTTTGATGCGCGGGACTTTTGGGACACCCTGTATAATGATATGGTGCATCGTAAATTGAAAGCGGAATACTCTGGTTTTTTGAAAAGGCACAGAAATTATATTCAGAATACATACTGTGCAATCAATCAGGGACATACCATCAGCGACATAGTAATGTTATCCCTGTTGACTGCTTAATGTCTATTCTGTATGGTTAACTGAAAATCGCCGTTAACGCACGGAAAATTTAATAACACGGGAAAGAGGAATAACCTATATTACAAGTACAGAAAAATACTGTCAATAATTTACTTACAAGACGTAAAGAACAAGTCCGTTTGGTTACGTAAATTAAACAAATATTTAAAAATCCGCTTTCTTAAGCGGATTTTTCTTTCTCTTTACTTTTGTCCCTCTCTGTATGTCTTTACGATGCACATGCTCTTTGTTTTTGATCGCAGTGCTCTTGTATTTCTGTAGGGAACAATCTGAAAGAAAAGATTAATGGCAATGCGCTTGATTTATTTTTAAGAAAAATTTCCTTTTAACGGATGACTTAAAAATCTGTGTACCTTCCTTATAATGTACAATTCAATTATGAACAAACGTGGCTAAAAATAACTCTTAATTATTGCAACATCATCTGGTATCAGTTCCATTAGCTTACGCACTTTTCTTCCGTTTTTTTTTTATTACGCTGATGGATTGTAACAGATATAAGTACACTTAGATGTAAGCGGATACCAGAATTTCACTTTTGGTCGTATAAGTATTTACCGCCCCACTGCCTAATCAATGCAGTCCCAATTTTGAGCGAGAATACCCCACGGAAAGTTTCGAGCGTCTCTCCTCTTTTTTCCCCCAGCAGCAGTCTCTCGAAAGGACTGCTCGCTGTGTAGTTTGAATGCCCACTTGCCGCACAGATTCTATACACTTTAAAAAATCCATGCCATCTCAAGGATTCGAACCCAAGCCCATCTTCAGTTAGCTTCTGTACCGACTTAACAGCTGAATGTGAGAGTTTTTTTTAATCATTATTATTATTATTATTATTATTATTATTATTATTATTAATTAATCCAAAATGACTCTTATAGGAGCTTCGTGCCCGAAGGACTATTGTTTTCGTTTCGGCATTTTGCGTTGATTCACTATAAATGTCCGATTCGCTTTTCCAATTGTTGCCACCAAACATTATAGCCCTGTATTATATTTAAAGAAATTAAATAATGAAGAATCTTTATAAATCCATATATATTTCTCTCATTGTAATAAAACAACGGAGCCTAGAGCCATCCAATTTTGAATAACGTACGTTTCCATCCGAATATGGGCATCTGGAAGACGAAATTTAGAATTTGTTTTATTACTTATTTCATATTTTGTAAAACTTTAAAGTATTTTTGATTAACAAACTCAACGATTTAAAAGCGAGCAATGGCAATACTTTTCGGGAAAGAGGGGGAAAACCTTTTTTATCTCCAACGAGCGAGACTTTGTATTGGAAATTCTAAAGATATACTCATTTTAAAATTATTTTGCATTAAATGAAATATTTTATTTAATGAGAGATATAGCTATTAAATAATGCATAAAAAGTAGAATCTTTTCGTGAAACAAATTATTGTCTTTGTCCTCAAAGACAAGAAAGTTTAAATTTATAAGCGCAAAGGTTATAACCGTGTTTGAGTGTTTTAAAATGCAGTAAAACTTGCTCCTGTGCCTAGTTTCGCAACGACTTCTTTATTACTGTTTACGTTTGTTATTATACTTCTGTTTAGTACTTAATATAAGCGCAAAAAGATTTTCACTACTGACTAAGTGTCTATCAAAACAACTTCAGAATTACATTTGTATAGAGTAACAGATCATGCGTATCATTTAATGTATATAAATGTAATTTCTTCGCTTAAATTTAAAACAATAAAAATAAAACAATAAACGCATAATTTTTAGGTTTGTAATTAAAAATAATGAGTCAGTTTTGTTTTGAACTAATTTGCATCCGAATTTATAAGGTTATGGTAAAATACAATAGGATTATCTTCCTAATAGAGATTCCTTCGTAGAAAAAGGAATCTGACTAGTATTCATGTTACCCCTGCGGAAACCGAAACAATGTTCAGAACACTAGCCTATTTGTTAGGGTTTGTACCCAGGCCAAACTAGCAATGTTTAGCGATGGTACCGTCAGTCGGTAGATCTCAGTTAATAAGTTATGTATTTAATAAATAAGAATAGTATTAGCATTTCATGTTAAAAAAGATGTATTTTGCATTTATTTTACATAAATTTTAAATATTTTATTTTTTAATACAAAAAAGTAAAATTCTTTCATTAACATCAAACGCATGATTAAGCTATCAACTATATATGGGAATTTTATCTGGACTTCTTGAATATCCGTATGGGCTGTAATCCCAAATTTGGAGTGCTATCATAAATGATATTTAAGCGAAGCATATATATAAAGATCCAAAAGAGACCAGATTACACTTTGTTTTGCACAAGGATATGAAAACACGCAATATACATAAGCCGTTGAAATCATTTTTATCCCTAATGATAAACTCATTCGTGACAAGACATATTACGGTTTAAAAATAAATATAATGGTCTTGTTTTATGATCTAATTTGGTCGAACTCCTATACACCATCCTTTATTGCTCACAGTTAGTTTACATAAATATATAGCTGGAGAAAGATAAATATTGCACTGACACAAGTCTTTGTTTAACATGCAAAATTCCCCCGGCAAGATGAAAGATGTGTTTGCATTTTCTTTCATTTTATCACATATGTTGCTAAATATTAATTTAATATCCTATACACATACGTTACTAAACATATTTCAATTTAAAAGCTACATTACAGTTTCTCGAACTAATTTCGGAAGGTATTTTTTTTTACTTCTGAGGATAACAAGCTTTTACCTTTCACAAATTATAACAAAAACGTCTTCTTTAGACGTCACACACCATTTCTTTACATTCCAAAGGAAAACTTCTTGGTTATAAGTAATCCTTTCGACTAATCCAATATCTTGAAACCGCAATGAAACCTAACGACGCTTACCATGCAGTCACCTCAATCCTAATTACGCGCGTGATTCAACTAACACGGAAACTAAAAACACAGAGCTTGTGTATGGGGTACCGGCACAGAATAAGATGACAGGCACAAAAGGCGCAGTGGTCACTAAACTGCACATAACCCTTCAGAAAAGAAGAAAAACCTAGCTGGGTGGAGTGTGAGATATTCTGAAGATAGCAATGCGGCTTCATATCTATGCTGATTGTCTTCCAAAAATATCCTCATGTACTCAAGACTCGAATTACATGCGATGTGTCTTTGGGCAATTATGCTTTTAATAGCTTATACTCTCGATTACAAAAACATAAGAAATTTGCATTAAATAATTTAAGCGTTAACCTTGCAAATTCGGACACGTTTCCATGGCAGGGATGTTAGCTATAGCTAAGTGGAATGCTTTGGAGATCTATCTGACATGTTACAGGCAACTGAGAAAATTCCACGAAGGGGCATCAACACCTTCCAGAAAGCAGAATGGCCTTACCGCTCAATCATCAAGCTCAGGTTTGGGAGCAATGAAGCAGGTCATAAGTCAATGGTGGCTGTCCACAGAAGACAAATTAAAGCACGGACCGTGTCATAACGTGCGCTGCCACAACCACAGCGACGGCCACATAATCCACTATTCCACGGAAGTTACTCAGATTTTTAGATGTTTGGTTTGGTTATATTAAAGCATACGAGTGCTATTTGACTAAAGAATTGCTACGTGGAGAATTTTTTTAAGATAAACTGAGTCGTATACACGTTACACACTGAAAAACCACAAAAACGTCCATGCAGCCAGCCCGTTCACCGGAATTAGAACCCTGAATCAAATTATAAATGTTCAGCGATTTTACCGCTTGGCCACTGGTAGGCCCAGAGACGTTCAGTACCATTTAGAACCATTGGATTTCTGACGGAGTTTGTAATGCGCTGTTGACACTCCTTACGTTATATACCCTTCAACGATTCCGAGAGTAAAAAGTTCTTGTTTCCAAATACGCGCAATATCTGTCAGTCGTAAATTTGTAATGTGATCCGTGTTCGACTGTTCTCAATACGGTGCGTAACTTGAATATGAGATGAGTAGAGTATGACAACTTTCCCATGGCTGTCTTAATCGTTAAACCTCTACCCCGTTGAATACGACCCGCCTATGGTTCCAGCCTTGTTAAACGTGTCTGACCCAGTGGAGTGACTTGCGCCAAACCTGACAGGAAATCACTCAGGGTAGAATTAAACTTTTCTATGGGTCTCTACCAAAGACTGTTTCCACATGTATTAATGTTCGAGGCGGATATAAGCCGCAACGATAGACTCTCTCTCTCCAAAAATGTTAGTGACCTTCCAAATGCGCGTGTTTTTTCATCTTCTCATTATTTTTCCGATATCTTTCACCGGTTTTGTTATGGAACTCTCCTTTTCTATATGTATTCTATGTATTTTCGTGGATGTTTTGCGACAGATGTAAAAAGAAAGTTACCTTAAATTAGTTTTCAAAGTTGTATGTGACTGAGTTTCTTATAAGCAGTAACTTGCCATTTTCGCTATTATAATAACAGCTTGATGATAATTTAAAGGAAATAAATACAGTAGCAAATAAACCTAAAATATGTCAGTTATAGAGTCTCAAATAACATGTGAAGCTATTCTGGATGATATGGGTATAAGCAGCGACCAAATACAAAGCTTTTGGGCTATATATCGCATATACATCCTAAGAATTCTGGATAAAGTAAATATGCGTGTGATGTACCATTCGTTTGCGAAACAGGGATCATAAAATATATGAATTCTGCAATCCTCTAGAGAATATATTGGCCGAAGAAAAAGGCTGCAGGACCTTTAAATTCTTCGCCATAGAAGAACTTCATTCTTTATTAAATTATGAATGTGTTAAAAGAAATGTGTTAAAAAATCATCCTTTTAATAGTGCCAAAGGCAAATGCACGTCCGAATCTCAGGGGTCTATCCTGTGATTAAACGCATTGCTATAGGAATAAGCAACAATAAAGACATATGCTTCTATTAATGTTATTAAATTTATTTCACATTTCACTTTCAGTTTTAAATACTTAGTGAAGATTATGCTTAGTAAAGAATCCCGGTATTAAATTTAGAATGACTTTATTTAGGAAGAATAATTTGCAGAAGAGACATCTGTAAAGCAGTAAATTAAAAGTAACTCTTTGTATTAGATTTAGTGAACTTGGTTCATATATTGGTTGCGTTCCAAATTACTGTGACGTCAGCAATGGAGACAAACGCTTTGATCGATAGTTCAGTGTGAAGCTCATTTCACTCCTTATCTAATTATGGAAATATTCGGAATTCTTGAGAACCCTCGGATCTGTTGTCATTATTTTCTCTGCAGTGTAAACTTGAAAGAGCATTACGATGTGTTGTTTTAAGCGATTATATCAATGAACAGCATCTATTTCTTTTTTTTTACTTTGAAAACAAACCTTTTGATTGAGAAAGACAGAAGGAAAAGCAATATTATTTGTCCACCTTAATGTTTATTGGGGTCTTATATATGGTCCTTGAAAAGAGATTGATATCATGATTTAGGTATTTTATGTTTCTCACACCAAGGAATGAAACAAACTTTTAGAATGGTAAATAATGAATTTTCTTCTTCTGATCAGAAAATACGTATTAAACCATCAGTATAAGAAAGCAAGAAATTACTCAGCAAAGTTTCATTGCAATTCATGAAATTCAAAGCATGAAAAAAGATACAGAACTTTCAAGTGGACTGATTGCTTTTGCTTCAAAGCAGAATAAAACTGTCATTTATAGGTTTTGACAAATGCGGCAATTTTGTGTATAAAGGCATTTCGCTTGAACCTCAATTTTCTTTGCGAATATGCCATTACGCTACAAATGACACAAGAGAAGCACAATTTTTAGTGTGGTATTAATCTTTAATGCTAAAGAGTTCACTGCAATATATCACTAAGCTTTCAATGCAGATGGAAAAGAAATCGATTAATTTCTATTTCAAGTTTCTTCTTATTGAATGAAAAAATATAGATGCTAGTACTTAATTGTTTACCTGCAAAGCAATATGATTAATATTGTAAATGATTTTGGTATGGAAGGGAAGTAATTTTCAAATGTTCAAAAGCTCCGTACAAGGGATTTACATAAACGATTACAGAAATTAAAAGAATTAGAGAGAATCACTCATTGCTAGAATCGCGCATTAAATTTAATTCTGCGATAAATTATTAATTCTCTTAATCATTTTTGTAGTTTTCAAAGTTATTTGTAATTCTCACATTCTTTTCAACATTTTATTTTGTTCACGAACTAGGGAATTTAAAGAACAAAAAATTGCGATGGATAACTACTAAATAAAGGAAATTCTTATTGAAGAATGATGAAATAGGTAAATGCGTTGATAATATGTTTTCATCATCATCGAAAATTCTAAAGATTATGGCTGTTTGTGCAAGACACCGTTTAAGTGCATTTTCTCAAAAATCTTTTGCATTAAATTTTAAGAAATAATCTTTTTTTAACTTTGGTACGTTTCCCAATACATTTAAAAATAAATGCTGCGATGTAGCATAATGAAATAAAGAGATTACGAAATTCAAAAACAAATTTTAGAAACAAACACGATAGCTAGGTTTTGAGAAAGAAATTAAAAAGTATTTCTTGAATGATGCTCCAGTACAAAATTCCTTACACCATGAAGTTTTTGATATTCATTTATGTTTTCCTTATTTACAGTATAATAAAATTCGCATACGCTGGTTAATTTATTATTTTCGTAGAAGAATTATAAGTGAATAATTGTTATACCGAAGTTCGAGGTATAATTATCATTACTTTTTTTTATTTCCCGCATAACCACCTAAACAATCTGCCTTGGAGATTTTTAGTTTGTCATTAAAATTATACGACCATATACTAAATTTCTAATCAGACAGTAAACAGATTGGATTGCATTACATGTAATTGTATTTATGATACTTCTAATTCTATTCATTCCACTATACTGTCTAATAAATACATGTTTTGCGAGTATTAGTCCATAGAAAACTAATTTCATAGAATTAAGAATTGGGTTAAAGGCTCTATACTACTCCATTGTTTTATTTAACTTGGTTCCTTTATTTGTTTGGCCAAATAATAAAGTTTGATTCTCCGCAACCTAGTTGATTTTTTCAAATTTCTTTGTATTTGCTGTAAAAATGTACTATCCCAGAATATGAACTTTTCAGATTTTGATATACAATTGCTTTTGTTTTCAGTATCGAAATTTTTTCACACCTACTTAGATAACGGCCAATGCAATTAGAGAAAGATTTTCATTTTTTATTGGATAGCATTTTTATGCTATCCTATAAAAAATATATGAAGAAATTTTCAGAATTTCTTGTTACAAAAATAGGATTTTGCTGGAAATTAATTGATAGATTTTTATTGTTTATCGAAAGTAGTCCATTTTTAACAATAGTACAGCTGAGAATAATGATGGAATTTTAAATAAAAATGATTTAATCCTTCGTTGTAAGCGTAAACGTTTTAATTCTTTTATCAGCACGATGAATTATAAATATGATTCTAAGAAAATTTTTAAGCATGTTAACAATTTAAGGGCTTCCCAAATTACACTAGGGTCGCCTTCAAGTATCGTCATGAAATTTTAACTAGTGACACAGATACTGAAAATCCTTTTATCTTGTTTTATTCTAAATCAAAAATGACTGAATCAAGATTCCAGGAGAACTCAAAAAATGTTGAAAAGTGATATTTACAAAGCTGTAACTGTTCTTGGCCCTCATCAGTTCGTGTTTAGTGCCGACTTTACCAAATTTGAACTCGAAGACTCTATTAAATACCTTAAAAACAGAAAGATCCCCGGCCCAGACTGTCTTCACTCAGAATTTATTAAGAAGCTGGGGCCCAATGGTCGCTCAGCACTTTTAGTGCTGATCAGCAACAGCTGTAACTCTAACGTACTAGGAATTTGGAAGAAAGCTATTATTGCCCCAAAATATAAGCAGGACAAAACTTCTGACGAATTCCATGGATACAGACCAGTAGTCTTTATGAGTAGTTTGGCAAAAATCATGGAGCGGATGTTCGCCGCAAGATTGACCTGGTTTCTCGAACACCACGGTCTTATCTGTAACTCCCAGGCGTTTAGACGTTTTCATTCCACTGTCCAGCAGGTGACATACCTTAGCCAAAATATTAAGCATGATCTCGACAGCCGCAGATCTGCTTTAGCGGCCTTTGTTGACATCTCATCAGCATATGATAAAGTCTGGCGCCCTAAGTTAATTTATAAGCTGATTTCTATGGGAATTATTGGCAATATGTTGCGCTGGTCACGTGATTTCCTTGGTCAGTTTTGTTCAGTGAAATGTGGAAACTCTTTATCCATATTTAAACAAATAGAATCTGAACTTCCTCAAGTCGCTCAAGTGTTTTGAGCCCTATATTGTTTAACATTTATATTAACGATCTGACCAAGTCATTGGAAAGCATTCCCAGGATAAAAATTGCTCTGTTTGCTGATGACCAGGTAATGTGGGCGAACGAGCCAAAGTACACCCAGGAGAGGTTTAACGCTACATTTAATAAAGCCCCTGAGCAACTCAGTTTTTGGTATTCTAACAATGCCATAACAAATCAAAAACTGCCTGATAATTTTTCTCTCTAAACAGGCGTCCTTTTGTAGCTAACCTTAAATTCTAGGTTACGGCAATTTAGAGAGCAGAATGCATGAAGTTTTTAGGACGCATTCTTGATTCTAAGTTCAGTTGGAACAGACATGTTGATCACGTATGTAGAAAAATTTTTAAAAGTTTGCCTTTTCTTAAAAGGTTGGTAGTCGCAAATGGGGTTGCAGCCGAGACACTTTGAACACCACCTTCAAGCTTTTCATTCAGCCAGTCTTCAGTTATTGTAAGGAAGTTCTGATCTCTGTTGCTACTAGTGCTATTCAAAAACTTAAAACTACAATTTAAGCTCTTCGTATTATTAGAGCGCTGTAAGAACCACTTCTATTCTAGCAATGCAGTGTTTAACTCAAAACCTTCCAATAAGAAAAATAATTGAAAGACATGCTGTCCTTCTTTGTGAAAAGCTGATTCGCCTGCCCAGCAATACTTTTTGGAGGGATTACGACACCACAGAGAGAAATCTTAAAACTCAAAAAAAAAGGTTCATACAATATGCTTACACTACAGCCACTGAAATGAATGTCCACCTGAAGTCTCATCTTCTCTATAGGCCTGTTTACCCTTTGGGATATGGAGAAATATCGGCGTGTCTGAAGCTAGATGTCCAGGTTAATAAGAGTTATATGAGCGAAGAACAGGTTCGTGCCATGACTCTATCTACTATTGAAAACAAATAGCCTAGAGACACATGGTTACATGTCTACACGGATAGATCGATGGTTAACGATGAAGACGGAGCGGGAGCGGTTGTGTGTTGTAATCTTTTTTCATGCTATGCACCAACAGGTGCTCATTCCACCCATTACGACGACAAAATCGGAGCTATTTATATCACATTAAAGCAACTGGCTATCCGCCCCTCGTCATTCTGCAGAGCGGTTATTTTATCAGACTCCCTGTCTGCTCTTCAATCTCTTGCAAACAGACAATACACAGATAAAACCCGCATACGGGAATACAGAGAGTTCTCAACATCAATCTCTGTTTCTTTCCAATAGATCCCAGCTCAAAAGCCTCTCATTTTGATCAGTACAGGCCTGATAAAAAGAAGATATACCTCCAGGATTAAGCAGAGAGCACTGTGTGACTCTGTCGGTAAGCCATTGGCCTCACTGCTTGAGGATACACAGTTCATTCCAGATTTTCCTAGAAGTTCAGCTGAGGCATTATTTCGCTTTACTACAGGCCATGACTATTTGCCAACATGCTTGTATTAGCTCGGGTTTGTGACTCTCCCTTATGTTCTTTGTGCGGATAACATCAAATTTTTGATGCTACTCATCTTGAGTCGTGCTCTGAACTTGTATTTTTAAACTATAAAGTTCAGAAATATTGGAAGGTTAGAGATCTAATGGAGTCATAGCCAATCTTTTAGTATTTGTAATAAATAAATCTTTCGTCGTCATCAGCGTCATGAATAAAAATCATGATAGTAACTTATATCAAATGTAAACAGAAATTTATACGAATTAATTATAGATTCCCTGCATTTGATACATAGGAGCTTTCCGAAAATCTCTCCGACACTAGGCACTTAGAGACAAAAATATAAATCTCCCTCTCCTCCAAAAAAAGGGGGGAATGACGTATTACTCATACTTCTTTGTTGTATTCATTAGAAACAATTCTCCATTCAGAAGCAGTAATTTTTTCTCCTTATTACTTTTCTCCATTTAGCAGTCTAAAACTATCAGATGAAATGCATGAAAATCTTTCAAAATTACATTGTTTCAATTAAATGCAGTTATAATATAATTTTTATATATCATAAGCGTCTTGGTGATGTACGACTGAAAGTACATTCTTATGGAACCCATATAAAATTATTAAACATTATTAAGCAAACAATCTTGGACATTAAAAAGTTCAGTGATGTTATAGAAATATGTATAAATATTATATTTATATGCGTGTGTGTGTAACATAAAAATAAGTAAATCGAAATCCTAAAATTTTAACATAGTTTGGATTAATTGTTTTGTTACGCAAATTTCACATTTGCACAACAAAATTATCAGTTATCTGAAACAAGATAGAGTTCCTTTTCATTGAGGTACGATTGTATAGAATTTTAAAATAATTTTCAAATAGATGGATAGGACAGTAAGGTTAGATGCGCTCCATTGCATACTACATGGCCTTCTGTATATCCTATCGTCATATCGCTAGGCATTTTCCATTCGAGTTTCTTAAAAGACGTTTATTCGATGACAGTGTGAAATATTAAAGAATTCAAAAGACGCCTAACTGTTGCAATTTCACTTAGTGATTTAGGAACAGAATGTACATGGACTGAAATGCTTTATCTACTTCATGTCCTTTGATGTACAAAAATGCCTATACTGAAGTTAAATGATTGTACAGAAAATATTAATATATTAGGTGAAATAAAAGTACAAATCTGTAATTGCTACCATGCTGTTTTTTATACAAACAGCTACTCTACGTAAAAAAATAAACTTTTACGTTTAAATTACAGTTTTAGAATGTGTTAAGGTTTCCGGAATGTTCCTCAAAAATACTAAACATTTTTTTAGATATTTAGTTTAATGAAGATAAAAATAAAATCGAAGTTTTATCTGTTGTTAAAGTGTTTTTTTTATATTTACTTCCACAACGTTGAAGTTTTTTATGCTATTATAAAAACGTTTTAAAGATAAACAACTGGATAAATTTGATTATACCGTGAGATCTTGATTCACGACTTAAGCTTGTCATTAAAGACTCTTCATCTTCTGAAAAATTCGGAACTGAAAACAATTTTTCGAATAGGAATTAGTATGAATGGATTAATTCGCAATTGGAACACAAATTATTACTTATTTATACTCTATAACAGTACTTTTTGCACAAGTTCATACCACGAATTCAATGGAAAAGTTTTTAATTTGCGACAAGAAATATAAATATAATATTAAGCAAATAAATCAGATGAAAACTTAATTTCGTTCTACTGTACTTTTACGAAGGAGAGAGAAAGGCGTAAGTAGAAAATGATGAGGTAGAGGAAAGAAAGAAATGCTTGAATAAGAAGTCCATTTGCATAAAGAGAAGTCCATTTCCATCACTAGAATCGCTTTCCAGAAACGTTTCAAGACTTCCTGGACTGTCTTCCTGAGACATCTTTAATCTTTTGTCTTTCCACTCGACTTTGCTTACGACACACCGAAGTCCTGTTTTACTAAACATTTATCCCATGTGATCTAATTTTATCTTCGTTCTACATTTTAAAATGTTTCAAACGTGACACACAGCACAAATGCGCAGGCTTTAGGTTGTTATTGCTTTATCAGACTAATGTCATTAAGTAAAATATTTGCATCCTTTTGAAAACATTTCTTGAGTGAAAGAACTAGAATCATCTTTGCTTCTAGAGTTGCTGAAGCTCTTTCTTGTTGATCTAGTTTCTGTGATACTTAAGTAACTCCTCCGCATATTCATTGCTAATTTCCAAACTCAGAGACACAATACCGTAGATTAAAAAAATTAAAGAAAAAAAGAGAAATGGAATATATGTGCCAAAGCCCTCAATGTCTCTGCTGCAATATAGTCTGACTATAATTTCTTCTAAATGGAATTCATGGTCCAACAAGTCTCTTCTTCGAAACATTTTTATAAGACTTAAGGAAAGGAAAATATTCAAATGATATTTCAAGAAGGTCCTGAGTGAAGTCCGTAGCATACGTTACCTTTAAACAACTCAGAAAATCATTTGTGATAAGCATTAGTGTTCATAACTCAAAACACCTTTAGTTATCCGAGGCGTTTTTGCTTTGCTCCTGAACTGAGCTGGTCATGCTGTTCCTGATTTCACTATAGGAATTTCATTTCAAATTTCTTTCTTTTACTTTGGTTGCTTTATACTAGAAAAATGTAAACCTGTGTTGCATATATATTTTTCAAAGTATATTTGATAAACGTTAAAACAAAATATGCGTTAAAAGTACATGAAACTTTTTAAAAACTATTTACAGAAAAGCAAATAATTTGTCATTTTCTCATTTCATAGAAGGAAGCTCGCGTCTTATTACTTTACTAGATTCATTACGATTTAGTTACAACCCGGGTCTGTAAATTAGCTTTCTTGCTTAGGAGAACTGACGTCTAAGCTTTTTATAAAACATCTAATAATCGGAAAATAGCAACTAGATTCTGAAGTAAGCTTCATTTCCAATTTTATTCAAGCACGATGCGAAATCCAAAATGTATTTTTAAAAATAATTGGATAAAGAAATGTGAATTTGCTTTTTTTGTATTTCTCTTATAGAAATTCCTGTTTGAAAGAAATGACATAAAATTCTTTTTCCGGTGTCTTAATGTTTGATATTGCAAACATAATTATCTCAAAGAATAGCCGCTGTCTTTACATTTTGTTCAATTAGCATACTTTTAAAGTTTGCTTTAATACTGAGATTAATGACATGCGGAAACATGAAAACTGAATAAAAAATGTTTTTATATATATTGCCAGTTTCTCTGTTATTTTTATTACTTTTCAACCAAATGCCTGCATGATTGGAAATGCATATACAGAAAATTTTACAAAATGTATTTGAAGAGAAATATCTCACTCTTTTCCGAATAGATTTATCTATATTTCATTGCAACTGCTTCCATACTTTACAGGGTGTATAGTAAAATAAACATCCGAACTAACAATTTTCAGCAGCAGAACAACTGTGTAGAAAAAACTTCTGTTTCTATATGGTATTTTGGAAACTCTAAATTTTGCCTTTAGCATCTATTTTTCCATTTTCTATACTTAATTTAGATTTGCAATTCGCATAACAGAGTTTGCACACTACGACATAAATATAATAAATGGCATTAATTATATTTGTTATGCCAGTTACCCAATGTTTATCTTGCTTCGAGTGTCAAGATCCGTGGCACAGGTGTTGAAAATATTCTGTTTTAAGGCTTTTGTTCTTTTAAATGAGGGCTATCTGTCCATAAGTGGGACCATATTACGCTTACCCAACTTATACGTCTTGCAATGTAGAAACTTGCAAAGTTTTAATACATTTGTTTTAGTTTTACGTTTATTGTGTTAAATGGGAAATATTTAAACAACTTGCTGCTATAATAGTCTACATCAGTCATGCAAAAGGTCACTGAAAATACAAAATGCAATTTTGCATTTGCGGAATACGGTAGATTTGTCCGGAATATATAAGAATATATAAGAATACGCATGCAAGAAGAATAAGAGTACACGAGAATATATAAGAATATATACGAATATATAAGAATATATAAGAATGCGCGAATTGCATTTGCGGAATACGGTAGATTTGTTCAGAATATATAAGAATGATATGGTAGATTTGTTCGAAGCATATTAAATGAAGAAAAGTTTCTCTTCCGTGAATAATGGTTTGATTTTAAATGCGAAATTTTTATTAATGATGTCTATAGGCTATACTGTTGCGAATGATAAAATGAGTTTAGGAAAATAGGAAGTACTCGGTATTGATGAATTTCAAGAATTTATTTGATACAAACTCATTTTTAAGCTTTGGAAGAATGCAAAATGAAAACGTGCGTTTTATTAGTCTTTATTAAATAAATATTGTTGCGTTTTCACGGGTTCGTAGATTTGAGAGTATCCGATGAAAACACGATGCAGAACAATAAAAAGCACAATTTATTTAGAAGAATCACTATTTACAGCACAGTTCCAAAATTACCTTTAAAAGCGTCGAAAATCTACAATAAATACGCTGAAACAATCAGCAACACAGCTTCAGGCTGTAACTGTAAAGGTAGCTTCAAGGCAACACTAAACTTATAATAAACACCGTGGAACAATCACCAATCCACTGTCAAGCTATACTGTAAAGATAGCTTCACGGCTAAGCACTATCTCGATTGCTTTCCGTACACAGAACTCTCGCGTAGCAGCTATTCTCACACTGCTCGCAACACTTCACAATGCTCGCAACTAACTTCGCAACTCTGCAACTAACTCGTAACTAACTAACTGCTCTCAGAAACGCAAGGGTTTAAATAGCTTTTCTTAAAGTTCCACATGTTTCGAGAAATATCTCGACAGAAAATTATTCTAGAAGCTTCCCGATTGGACCATGGGATATCGCCAATTTGGTCGCCAAATGGGCGATAAAGTCGCCAATCTGGCAACCCTGCCATACACTATTTTATGGCAACCCTAGTGCTATGCCGGAAAGCTTACATACAGGCGCAACCGCCGAATTTTTCGTAACAATATGTTTAAGAATCTTTAAAAATGTTTAAAAGACACCCAGTGGTATATAAATCGATGCATATATATTTTAATTGTTTGAGTCTTAGAACAATTGCTTATGGTAACTGCGCTTAGTATGATAACTGTGTAGGGTTTATATTTATTTTAAATAACATTTATTTTAAGTTAACATTCCTTTCCTGTTTAGCCTTCATTTTCCCCCTAGAAATGCCAGTGCCAGAGTATGTAAATTATAGTAGCACGCGCAGTTTATTCAAATTTAGCGGAAGCTAATTGAATTAAATAGTAAACGAAACAAGAGTGTGGGAGTCTTGCTTTCCAACTACGCTGGAGATATTGCTCGGTAGAATTTAAATAATCGCGTATCGGCCTGTGTGCCTAGCTTTGCAGAAGTGCTAATTTTCAACTGTTTAATCCGAAATCTTGCTGAATCTCAGCGGTAATTAAAACCGCGGTTAGTTAGGATCTCAGATCCTCGTCGATAGTGTTTGATATTTGTTCATGAAGTTCTTATTTTCAGTTTTACGTTACTTTTAGTTGAACCGCCGGGTTGGCGCAGTTTGTGAGCGTCGAGTAGACGCAGTTGTAATTTTAAAAGTACAATAAAAGGATTTCAACCCCTTCGCACGTTTTTGTGTGACTTCACGCATAGCAACAGTCACTATCCCAGTGTCTGACAAGTTGCGCCAGCGAAATCTTACAACTGTATACGCTGAAAAAGAAATATGAAATCCAATACGGAAATTTCTCTAACATTTCGGCCAATTAGACCGCAAAACTTCTATTCAAAAATATTTTATTTAAGTTCATTTCAGACTGTCACCTTCTTGTACGACAGAACGCAGAGCTTATGTAGGAGTTAGTGCATGTAGCCAGTCCACTTTCACTCACTTTGATCTATTTTGCTTAGTTCATATGTTGTAAAGACTTCAGTATCAATTAGCTAAATTCATAACACGCAAGCTGACTGATAAAATTTTCTGCGGTATTGTAAATGTATATTGAGTCACCTTTAGAAAGACATCCAAACGGTGATTCAAAGTTAGGTACACAAACAAGTACACAGGCAAATAGTCCAAATGATTCTTTAAAATTGGATACACAGATT
>KK119169.1:381987-478295 GCA_000611955.2 Stegodyphus mimosarum
TTTTAGCAGAATAATGTAGAACTTAAAGGTCCTATTTTTTGTTGAAGCAAAATTTTTGTCAAAAAAATTATACAGTATAAATTACTCTCACTATTATTTATATATTTTGAAATATGCTTTTACTAAATGCGTTTCAGTATCACAGTATGTAATGAAATTTGAATACAATCTGAGCTTCATGTTCCAAATGCATACTTTGGATGTTTCCTTAACAGTAATTCATTTTGGATATTTTAAGTCCATTTTTTAAACTGATATATTTTTATTATGCATCATTAAATCCTTTTTATATAAAGGTGTACCACGCCAACGTAAATAATTTACATAGTGGTTTTGAATCCTTAATAATCACTTTTAAAATTGTATGCAATCTCTTTCATTTTAAAATTATTATAAGCTATATTTTAGGTCACGCAGATTAAAAGCAACATTTTATCTAATATTTCTGTGAAGAAAATTTAATATTTCCTAAGTTTTCACAATATAGATCATAGTAGAAAATTAAAATAAATTAAACATCTAACTACTTAAGTGTAAAATGGAAAAAAATTATTTAAGAACCGAATTCGGAAAATGCACTAAGAGACTTAACCAATTATGGAAATCTGTTGCTTAAGACGCTTATTTAATATAACATCGAACACTATGAAAATTTTTTTATTTAATTGTTTTTCCTGATTTTTTTAAGTTATAAATAATCATGAAATGGTTAAATATCAATGCTTCAAATTCCTCCGATAAATTTTCCTATGGGAATTTAATATATTTTAATATAAAAATTGTATTATATACAGAGTGTTTCAATGAATCTCACTAGGCTGTTATTTTAATAGTTACTCTATGGGGGAGGGGGTTGCTACTATCGCCACATTTTGTCAGTTTTTGTCAGGGGGCCGAAGGAACCTTATTTATCAAATCTACTTATTTTTTGTTCGAAATTCTTCTGTACTAAAAGAATCGAATATTGAATCGAAGACAGTATTTTTTTAATCATAACACTTTATGTTTGTGACCAAAGACCTGCCAACTCCGAGAAGTGGATTAGTATCTTCAAAATCTATATACAGAACCCTACATCGGGTTCTTCAGATGCTGAGAAGAAGGTTTATTCTTGATGCTTTCAACGATCAGTGGATCCTAGTACATACATAGTGTCAATATGATGCAGCTTTTCCAAATTCAACAGGCGATATAGTAGACATGCCCAGAAATTTCTCTCATAATGGTGTCATCGCAAGTCCCTCCCTGAATCCTCCTGAAGCAGGTTATCGAAAATTTCGAACAGACATCCTTCCGTATTATTCTCAAAAAGCAAAACGTTTTAGAAATACATCTTTTAATTTCCTTAAGCTTCGTGGATAAATACTGGTATTTCGAAATATTTCCTTTTTCGTTCAAATTTTCACTGTCGAGAACACGTGAAGCATTTTATATTTAATAATAAAACACGTGAAAGTTTTTATTCGGCAGAAAGTTTATTCTACATAAATGAATAACATAAAATAACGCATTGGACGTTCAGCGCCATTATTAAGGGAAAGATAAAGAAAAGTTAATTTACATTAAAAAAAATGAATGTGGAATACCATTATCCTTTACCGATTTAATAATGGGTAATATCGAATGAAATTTGAATCCGTAGAACTCACTGATATTGATAACTATATATGTGGTAAAACATATTAATTTACGAACTGAACATTTGTGGACGAATTAAACAAGAAAAAAAAAATGGAAAGAATATTAATGAAGCCTATCAAATCTACCGATATATCTTCCTGTTTTATACTGATTCTAACTCCTTCTGACTCTTCAATAATTTTTACATGCATTGGTTCAGAATTTTTTTCTTTTCATTCCATAATGATGGTAATAATCTCCGTTCCGTTACGTTATAGGTTTCGGGCTAGTATTCCTAAGCAGAGAAATTTAATTTATCGACTATTCAAATGTATTGAGCTTATTTCTACTAAAATTAAATGGAATGCAAGCTGAATAATTCCGTCAATAGTTTTACTTCCAGGTACTAAAAATCTTTCCTCTTTTATTTTCGTTTAATAAAACCAGAAAATGCCCCGTTTCTCTGTTAAATGAAATTAATTTTCTTTAAAGAGGGACTTTTAAGTATACTGATTAAATCGCCGTTTGAAATTAAATTCTCATTACTTTTACTCCATCATTCTTTTTATTACTTCAGCAAATTCTAAAACCCAGAACACTTTGATAATGACATTTGCGAAAACGTACAACCAAAGCAGCAAAACCTGAGGCATGCTTTTAAATTGTGATAAGTTATTCCGCGGGAGTGTGTAATGCGCACTCAAAAACCCATTTGTTGGATGTTATTGTGAGGCAATTCTTTTTATACTTTGTGTTTCACACGATGTCCTATTTTTGAAAGTAATCACAAGGGAATTGCAGCAACTGTTGTAACAGCTCAATTTCGCATTAAAATAAGACACGCTTTTTCTACCGAATGGGCACTGAATTTAAAGCACAGTAACTCAGGAATAATTTATTTCAGTGATTTGAAACTGAAAATAAATTGTCATCTTAGACTGGTAAGAAATGCTCAACAGAGTAAAACTTAAATCGCGCTTTACACACATTTTACGTAGTTTTCTTTCATGAGATTTTTGCACATTTTAAATTCTAAGTTTCTGACATTCACTTAAATTGCATTTGCTTAAAATTTCCAGCAAAGTCGTTCTTCTCATAAAATATATTTATATCATTATTGCACAAAACTGCAATTTATTAATCATCACATAACATCTAACCATGAAAATTTTACTGCATTGCTGGAATTTTATATTAGGTTTGGGAATTACATAAACTTAATTCAAAATTTTCGGTAATCTCCCTAGATTCCGAGAGAAATTATAGTCTGTCTTTTATTTAGAATGCTGTAACACAAAATACATCTTAAAATATGTTAGAGGAATTAAAGCAATATTTTAAAGTACATAAAATACATAAAAGTATTAACGCAAGAAATAACATGTTAATTAATATAAATCTTTTAAGCAGTAAATCTGATATCAGAAGCGAGTGGACTACTACATTTTGCCAAACTGTATACAAATGGAAGCTTGAATAATGATGCTGAAAGTTTTTAGCACACCTATAGAAAGTTATTTAATTCTGATGGATTATAAGTGCTTGAATGCTATACTAAATGCTATATGCTTCAAAATAATTGACTTTGTAGAGAGATTCTTAAGAAATTAATCACAGTTATATCACAATAAAAATCCCGTGATGCCAGTCTGCTATACTGCCAACATCAGAACCTGAGACAAACTGCCAGCAGACATTGTTTTATCCATCAGTGGCTGTAGGCTCTAGTATTTTGGGGAAGAAATGGTATAAATACAAATCAAAATTAAAGGTTGTTGATATATTTAAAACATGCCTATAGAAGTATAAATGTATCAAATTTTGAACAGAAACTAGAGCTTTCCTAAATACCCACAGTCAGTAGAGGCTTTTGAATGCAATAAATTATATTGTTCGAGTATTCAACTCAAGAAAGAGGTATTGAGGCATTTACGGTAATAATGTTTGTCACCTTCAGCTGTTTTTCATACAATACTTAGCTGTTTCACGTACTTCTTTACGTGCTCATACTGTGTTAGAGTAGAATGCATTGTTAGTTGAAGCGTACAGTTAGCATCGCACACAAAAGTACCTAACGTAGTGACATACGTACAACACATTTACGCCATGCTATAGTTCGTTGCATTCAGTCTTCTACTTACGTATGAATGATGTGAAATTTTCCCGACGTTTCCTGGTTCCCGAAACAAAGTTGTTGTATTCCATCCCTCTTTTATATTTCTGATATTTGCTTGCAATGTTTGCACACACCCTGTTTATTAATTCTTAAAAAAATATTTGCACAAATTATTTCTTTCTGAAGGAAGTACCGTATATGCATTTCTTCTACTATTTTGATGACAATAATTTACGTTAAATATTACGCCAAAATTTGAATTTTCTTAACAAATTAGACTCCAATGGAAAATTATCATACTTTTAGGTCTGCTTCTAAATACTACTACAATGACCCAGGCAGCAGCACGAATTCGTATATTGCACGAGAAAAATACATACAATTTACGAATGGCCCTTCGTATAAAAACCGTTACGTTAAACGTAAAAATATCATGAAAGGTGTTCGAAAAAAATAGTAGCTATTTACTTATATTTTTACGGTATAATATACGTAAGTTTAGGTATATTTACGCGAAAGATTGCGGTTCATTCGTAACTTTTACGTGTAATATACGTAAATTTCAGGAATTTTCGTATATTTTTACTTAAAATTTAGTAAATTAATCGCACATACGTAAATCTTCCCATATTTTACTTCGAATATTTTTGGTGAAAATTTAGGTAAATTCGAGCAGTGTTTTTACATTTCACAAATGTATACTTTACGCAGAAATTTACGTACATTTTTCCTATTTTTTTTACTATGCATACTAGAAATCATTTTTGTAAAAATTCATTTTTCATGAATTAAAGATATATTTTCACAGGTTAATACCTTATTTCTATCATTATATGCAGATAATATACGCACATTACGAATATAAAAACGTCATTTTAAACACATTTGATTTTCATAGACCGGTGCATTTAGTTGTATAGTGATAAATTAGAATATATATAACGGACATAGTTAAAACTTTACAATGTTTAAAACACGCCATCCAAACATTTTTTCCTCTGCATGTGCTGAAATTTTCCACAATTTGTGAAATATGATGAGCTAAAATAAGGAACCAAAACGTTGTTCATTAACCAAATCATTTTTCTAAAAATATACGAATTAATACTGTGGAATTTTATATTAAAGCAATTACTGAAATAGAAAATTAAAATAATTTTAAAGTCATTTAAAAATATAAATTTTTATTTAAAAAATTCATGAATGATCAAATAACTAACCAAATTTAAAAATAAATTACTTTTGCAAGTTTTAACTTGAGAAAAAATAAATAAGACACGCCAACCTTTTTTTCCTCAGATTACAACTTCTTACATTCATAAAGATATAACTGTAGTTTTTTTCACAGACATTCTACTTATGTGTCAATCTCTACGGAATTTACTCTTTATTAATGACCGTTTTATTTTTTTGTTAATGTTTCACCACTAATGGTGTTTTTAAGATAGAGTGAATTTCATCAGAAATTTATTTAACCTATGTCATTTTGAAAGTATTTTTGTTGAGCTAATGCTTTAATACTATACATATTTTGCCCATTGAAAAATAATATATACTTATTGATATAGTATATATGGCAGTCTCTAAAATTTTGGTTTGATATATCTCATGTAAATTGAAAGCCAATTTAAATCAATAAACAAGAATAAAGGATACATAAATTAGAAACAGTGGCTGCTAAAAAAAACAACCTTCTTAATGTTATTATTCAGAAAATAGTTAATGGAATTTAAATGTCATTCAACATTAACCAAAAGGAATCTTAGACATTATGACTTATCATTCTTAACTTGGAAGTGAGAATAAAAATCCTTAATCCTAAAATTTATTATGCCATTTACATTTCTGTTCAATTAAATTTCACTTGTTTTAGGTACCTTAACATAAAACATTATTATAAACAGACATTCTGATGTTTCATGCACGGATAGGTTAATTTTTGAATACTTAAGGACACGTGTTATGATTTCAGCGTTATTTCTAAGACTTTCAGAAAGTATGAATTATAAATAATGATTGATTGTTCAAATGTTAAATATTCTTCTAGCTTTTTTCCATCATTTCTAAAAAGAAAATACTAATTCTATAAAAGAAACTACTTTTTCTTATGGAATTCAGAAGATGTCTAGAAAAATCAAAATGAAGCCATAAAATTAATACACAGTATTTTAATTATCTAGTTTTACATTAAATTTCAAAGTTTTACAAGACTTCACAAATATATAAAAACAGTAGGAAACAACCCATTTTCCAAATTCAGCATCTGAAAAATAAGTGAAGACAACAGTTAATATAATGAACATTATCAAAATATTAATGATTTGAAAAATGCTATATATTTTTTTCCTATTTAATTTTCATATCAAATTAAATGTTAAATATTAAATTCAGATGCTGAAAGCAAAACTAGCATAACCAAGTTTTATAGGAATAGTAAATAATTTACCAAGTGAATTTAACCTTTATGCTGCAATAAATTAAACTCTAGTATAATTTGTTCCTTTTTATAAAAATGTGAACAATTACTTAATAACAAAACTTTCCTTTCTTTGTATCAAATAGAGAAGAGATGAAACATTCATCTGTATTTAATGTTACGAATTATATTAATAATGAAACTAATTAATAGTATGGTCCAAAATATCTTACACAGTATGCCTATTTTAACATTAATTCCTCTATTCCTTTATTCTGCACATATTTTAGATGCTTATTTAAAGATTACTTAACACTAGGAGAGACACTGCATCCTTATAGCTGAGAAGGAACAGCTTCATAATGGTGCCATCATCTTTACACAAGTCGGTCACTGTTTAAAATATAGATAGTTTCATAAAAGTACCTTCACAGAAAGGTTGTCCTACCCTTATGAAGACCAAATTGTAACTTGTAAAAAGAAACCTTTGTAAGTTTGCTACCTAGGTAGCAGCAGTTTGAATTAATTTGTTTTGCTATATAGATTAGTAAAATAAATGAAAATTTTTTTACATCACAGGCATAAAGATAGACACTAAGAAGGTAGCTTTTTGTATATGTTAGAAATTAATCTGCCTAAGCATACAAAGATCTCTTTCATAATTGTAATTGTGACATTTTGAACATGGGTTGATTTAAATAAAAGCACTGCCATCATTATGAAGAATTTCTTCAAAAATAGTAAATGGTATTTAAATAACACCTACGCTCTTTGCAACAACAGTTATCAAATCCTTATTTAAATATAATAATCTCTGAGATATGTATTTTTATATGACTGAAATTACACTTAATCTATTATATTTTCACGAGACAGGATTACTTTATAATACAGAAAAATACATTAAATCAGAATTTCTTAAATTGTGAGTCGCCAAAACTTTTAGCAGTTTTGGTATTTCTTTAACTTATTACATTAATTTTACAATTACCAAATATTTTTACACTATGTGTCTTAAAATAGATAAAAATAAGACAATACAGACAGAGACGCTTTTTTTCATACTACAAACGTTCATTTTACTTGCTTTGCGCGAGCTGTCATTTTGCCTACTATGTATTTAAAATTTTCACATTGTTCTGTGTCTTAAAATCAGAAATTAAATTTAATGACCTAAAACTGCAATAGTATATTACAGTATAAATAAAAACATTTATAATTTGGCTCACATGTGTGTCGGATTTGCCCAATGCTTATGGGGTTCCACAAAATTTTCGTAAATATTATGGGGTCCTGGGGTCGCGAAAAAAATTTCAGTGATAAAAGGTGTCGCAACCAAAAAAAGTTTAAGAAGCCCTGCATTAAATCAAGTTGAGTTTGTAAAATAGAAACATTCAAGTTTTTGAAAAATCAATGATTTTTTTCTGCTTTATTTTATGATACTTAAATATTAATAAATTATTTTAAAATACATTAATTAACCTATTGAACACAGCCAAAGAGTAACATTTTGCTTAGTATAACGATCATTTTACAAAATCAGCATTTTGTTAACATGCAGTTCTATATTTTGCAAAAAATTTATGAATAGGAAATATGTTGTTCAACTTAAATTTTAGACAAGTAGATTAGCAGCATGACCAATAGTACATTTTGCTTTGAAAAGATCTCGAATGAAACCTGATAGCAGAATGTAACGTCTTTATTTACTAATATAATTTAAGGATAAAGAACTTAAAATCAATGGGATCTTGAAAATTGCTATAGTTAAAAGCATAGAAACTACAATTCATTTTCAGTTTCAAGTTATATTCGCTTAAGGGGGAATTCATTCTTGTTTTGTCAATAATATTATTGTGAAACTATTATACAATTTTACACATAACATGTGTAAAATGCTTGCTTAAAACCTTAATTTATGAGGTTAAACAGAGTGCAAATTCAAGCAGCATAATACTATTTGTTCTAATCAAATTGATGATTAGTACATGATGATGACTAAAACATTCTGACTCTTTAATTTAAAATAAAAGTTTAAAATAATTTAAATTACTACATTGGTGGTGTCTTACGATTAACATTATCTTTTGCTTACTTTACATAAGTACTAAAAAATATTTAATATAGGAAGTTTTATGCATTAAATTATTAGCCATATATATGGCTATTTTACACATTTCAATAAACCAGAAACCAATACACAATTAAAAGTACTATCAGTTAATTCCTCCAGAATCAGAATATAAATCTTTAATTAAGATAACAACAGCATTTCAGTTTGCAATATAAAATATTTTATGTCTACATTCATAAGTATTCTCAGGAAAATAAGGAAACAAACAGAAAGATGAGTAACAATAAAATTATAAATAATACCGTGAAAAGTTTAAAAAAGCCACGTAGAATGATAGCAAGACTAAATGACTGAAGTCTTCATTAAAAAATCAATTTAAATTGAAAACTTTCTTATCTTTCTTTTTTAACATCTCAAAATAGGCTTACTGCTTTCACTGTGTAAATTTCCTAACATGGCCAAAAAAAAAAAAGTCATTTCACTTGCAGGAAATATTTGCTGCAAACTATGTATGCAAATAATTCAGTGAAAAAATCAATTGTGGCTTGAATATTTTCTTTAAATAAATGAAAAATTCTCATGTAATATTAATTTATGATCCACATGAAGCTTCTTTCTCTACTATTTGACGCAGCTATTTATGTAAAAATCACTAAGTTTTTAGCAATATTAATATGGTATAAATCATTAATAAATTTTCTAAAAAACAGCCCATTTCTAAAAAATAGCCCCATAAATTAATGAATTAGAAACCCAGAACATAATTCTGATATGCATTTGCTTACACATACTTAAAATGAATTAAATACACAGTAATTTAAGTAAAACTTTGTCAATAAAATTATACATTTTAATAGCTAATAACAGTTAACAAGCTTTAGCTTAACATATTAATTTTAATAAATTCATAATTAGCAGGATGACTAACTTTTTTCCCTTATAAAAAATAAGCACGCAGAATATTTTTAGGAAATAAACAGTACCTTAAGCATGCATTTTCCACATACTTAGTACAAATAGTTCATTCTAGTTCTGTTGCAACGCATGAATTTATAGGATTTACATTAATCAGAGTTTTTTTTATATGTAAAGAATTTCATCTTCACTATCCAAAAATTCAGTTTCATTATTTTTCTCAAGGTGTGAAATCATAGTTTCATTTCCTACTGAAACTATAACAGGACATTCTCAATTATATTATCCCCCTCCATTAACTGAACATTTTTTACAACCTTTTCTATCGATACCGATTTCTGTTCCATGGAAAACTAATGCTGTATGATAAGCTTATTTTCAAAATGTGAAAAGTTTAAACTTTAATAAAAATTTTAATTAGAAACTGGAATCATTCTTAAAAAAGTTTCATTCATGCGGATGTTAGATCACTAGAATTATTTTCCTGTGCAAATGTAATATTCCGTTCAACAACATAATTTTACATATCATCAACATATACTGAGTGAACAATTCCTGAAATGTTTTATTTTTTGGAATTTCGTACTGCAGTATTAATGCTTAGTGAAATACTATGAAGAAAATTGTTTGGTTACATTATTTATATTTCATAATTAATAGAAAATAAATCATTTCTTAGCTTATTAGAATTTGTTTTGGTCATATTCATAAACAAACAGTATTGATTCAAACAAATGTACCATTACGATTTCAATAACTATGAAATCGTAATGGTATGCTTGTTTGGTATCAATCACTATGAAATCGTAATGGTACGTACTTTATTGAAAATCGCAAATCTGTCTCTTTGATGGTTTGGCAGGCTAGACATCCTGTTTACTACAAGTCAGCAGGGCATTGACTTACCAGACTGTACTATTATTATTTTTTTTAATTTTCAAAGGGAAAAACAACAAAAATATCAGCAATTTCTTGATGTTATATAAGCATTTCTGCGTATTTACAATTTCCATTTGCTATATCAAAATACTTGATTTAATAAAAAATAATTCAAATAATTTAAAAGTATTTTAGATCAAATACTAACTTTTCAATGAATATTTTCATGCAATTCTAATAATCGAAATAACCATCAAGTTTTTTAATTGAAATATTATGTATAGAGAAACCTGAAGCCGCATTAAAAAATAATAAATCTATTAATTTATTTAAAACTTAGAGAAAAGCAAGCATTCTTCCTTGAATTTATTTTCTTTCTTTAACTATGACAAATCATTTGAAATAGCAAAAATCAAACAAAAAAGGAATGCGTTCATGAAGGACTTAAAGAAAATGTTATATATTTCAGTAATTACAAGTGCATGAAAATTCAGTATAAAAAAATAAACACAGACATGAAGCAGAAGTACTTATGTTTTATCACATAAAATTTCATTTTTTTTACCACAGTATCTCCGAGTTAAAGATTATATATTAAATCAAATTTTTAAAACTAAATTCAATTAAATTAAAAATTATATTATTTTTAGGGAAAAATTTGAACAAATAAAAAAATGTGAATGTCACATTCTTTATTTTTTGGCATAAGGTGGATATTTTAAGGGCAATTAGTGTATTCATTTTTCAGAATAGATTTCTGAAAAATTAATCATGTTATTGCTTCTTTCCATTAGGCTATTTCCTGCTCAATTGCAGTATGTTTTAAGATATATATAAAAATGATTGAGTTAAAAAAATATAACTATAAGAAAGTGAGAAACACACAAACAGTGAGAATCACAGAAGTGCAAAATAGGAGGTTTTCAATTTATTAATGGTATTTTATGTCATTAACAGTGCCAAATGCTGAAAATGAATGATTCGGCACGTTCATAAAAGAACAACTTATGCTTTAGGAAAATCACATTTCCTAGAGGGAATCTATACGTAAAATTTTACATGGGTGAAAAAAGAATGAATATTAAACTCTGAAAATATAAAATTCTCACTTACTTTCTTCAAATAATACTGTAATACCACATCTGATCACATATAGCAACCAATACATATTCTTTATTGCAACGTCCATGTCGCCACCACGCTGACTTGACAAATATTCCGCCACACAGCCGGAAGTAGAATTTGCTTTGCCATTGGTCAATGAACAAGAATTACATCGCTTTTTTTTCATTGTAATTAAACATATTAAGAAGTCCTCTAAATTAGCATATGAAATAAATTTATTTTTGCATTGTATAAATTTTTATTCACAGCACCTCTAATTCAATTTTTCTACGAAATTTACAAATGTCTGTCTATGCGCATGCTCAGTGTTTAATCGCAAAAGGGTTAATTTTTACAAGTTAGCGTAAAATTAACCACGTAAATTTTAAGTTCACTTAACCGGAACGTTGTACTTATTCTGAAGATCTCCATATTAAGAATGTCCTTAACTCTTTAAAGAAAAATATAAAATATAATATTGCTATTTATTTACATTACGTATTTTTTCTCATATAAAAACTATTAAAATCACTATATCATTTTCCCGCATATTAAACAAAATTAAAAAAATTAGCCTCACGTGATTTTTATAATAATGACTAAAGGAACTGAAATTTATGTAAAGTATCAGGATTCAGCTTGTAATTTCATAGAGTTATTATTATTATTATTAAATAATAATATTAGTATATGGCATTAAAACTCATTAAAAAAAAACCTCTATTTTTGCACATACTTCCTTTTTTTTGTTCTTTGGGGGGGGAACTGTAAAATGAGAAATAAAACAACAGATACTCTAATCATAGATTTTTTTGAAAGGTTTTTAGAATTTGTATAAAATTCGTAAAAGTAACGAGTGAAAAGTACTATATTGTCAGCAGTTTTCATCAGTATATTTCGTTTCGTATAATTTTCGTAAAAATAACGTGCGTAAAATAGGATAAAGAGTCGAAAGTATATGTCTTCACTTTTTTGTATTCGTAAAACTTTCGTAAAAATAACTTGCAAAAAAACAGCACACACTTTTTTTACGAAAGTTATATGTATATTTTGCGGAACTGCTCAAAGTTAACATAATTTTCAAATTCTGTTGTCTATTTTTAAGAAAGGTATAGGACCAAAGGTATCAATTGTGCCGCTGAAGAATTATGCAAACATTCAGAGCCGGATATGTAAGCGTATATGTGCAGGACCGCGGAGAGCTATGACTGTAGAGAGGATATAAATGCACAAGGGGTTTTCGGCGATATGTGCCGTCGTACTCCTTCACGATATTCGCTGTGTTTCTCGCAAGACTTGGGTAAATGTTATAAGATTCAAGCAAAATGAGGAGCCGAGAATGTGCGGATGGCGTAATAAGATGGAGAGTTATCGCTAGATTGGAAGCAGGCCAATCACAACAGCAGATGGCTGCAGAGCTCAGTGTGTCATTTGCAGTTTCTAGAAACAGTTTCAAGATACTATTTATCGAGAAGATCTGGACACTGTCGACCAAGATCAATCACCACAAATGAGCACTCCTATTAGCACTGTAAGCGCGGCGACACAGCGCTGCTACGACTTCACAGCTCTCACGTGAGATGTATGCCGCCACTGGAATACGAGTTTCTTAGTCTACAGTTCTCCGAAAGCTTCATGAGATACGACTCTACGCCAAAAGTACCACTGCTTGTGTCCTGCTCACTGCAGCACACAAGCAAGCGAGTTTAGAATATACAGACAGCATTCGCCTTGGACAAGATTTCAATGGAGAAACGTGCGTTTTGCAAATGAGTCAAGATTCAGCCTGGACACTGATTCTTAGCGTCTCTATCTTGAAAGAACCTGGAACAAGTTACCATGCCTCCGTCATCATGGAGAAAGGTTATTATGGTAGTGGAGGTGTAATGGTTTGGGTAGGCGTTATGTTGAACAGTCGCATAGCTGCGGATGCATTTAACAAAGACATCTTGACTGCTATGAGGTATAGGGAGGAGATATTCGAGCCCTATGTTCGACGTTTCAGAAGCACAATTGGTTCTGGGTTCTTGTTAATGGACAGCAACATTCGTCCACACAGGACTCAACTTATCGACGATTACCTGGAAAGTGAGGATATTCACCGCATGGATTGGCCAGTCAGATCTCCTGACTTTAACCCTGTATAACATGTCTAAAATGCTCTTGGAAGAACAATTTCCTCTTGTCATTCCCCTCCGAGAAACTCTGTTTTATTGCAGGTGTGGGATCGACTGCCACAAGGAATCTACAACTGCCTCCTATACAGCACGCCGTTACGCTCCGCGACCTATTTAGTTGTGAAAGGGGACCGCACCCCATATTAGACTTATTTGCAGTTCGATATCACAATCTGGATTTTGGACATGCCTGAACTATGAGCTTTACTAATATTCATGGGTACATAAAAAGACTTTTGAATAATACAGCTCTTTCTCAGTCATAAATGTCTATTGATAACAAATTTCATTAAAATTTGCCATTTAGGATTTTAGAAATTCCGCATAATACGCAAATTATCTTAATTTTGCAGCAAGTGTAGTTGTGAAATTTTAACCAATCAGATACTTACATTTTATCACTTATTCTAAGTTTTAGGCAAGTACAAAAGTTCTTAGTTTTGAAAGAAAAAATTCCTTTTTATTTTCAAACTTTTTTTATTTTGTTTTTTGAATGTACAGTATGTTTTACATTATTCTCTATTTCATAGTGAAAACTATCGAGCAACTTTTTCATCATCCATTTCTAGCATTCTACTCATCTGTTCTCGAAGGAGTTTTCTATCTGCCGCGAAACTACTCTATGATGTCACATTTTTTTCCTCGAATAAATCTGTATGATGATCCAAAGAAGCAGTAATTTCTCGTAGAGATATTCGATAAATGCAGAACTTCGCTAATATTTTTTTAAATATGTGTATAAAGCTGAATTTTATTCCTTAAAAATGTCCTATGGAATCATTTTATTCAAAATTTGAATGAAATTTACATTAACATTATATTTCATATAATATTAATTTTAATAGCTAAAATAAATAACGGGCTAACCTACTTCTAACTAAAGTTACAAACTACTAAACTACTTCTAACTAAAGTTGCATATTTTTAATTAAAATGCTAACAAACTGAATTCTTTTTTTCCTTTAAGGAGCAAATTTCTAATAATTGTGTGCAAGTTTGACTACCCCAACTTGGTGGCCTGTAGCTAGCTGATTTGCGTTTATGCTTGGTACTGTATAAAATTGCATATTGAATTAAAACTTCGTTTATTATAAATCTACGAAAAGCACTATTAGTACAAATTACAACAATTTGTAATCAATGTTAAATACCTAGAAGCAATTATTTGCAAGGCAAGTACAAGAATCGTCTTCATTATGTGAAGACATTTATCCTCATTATAGGAGGATTTTTAGCTTGTTAATCTTACATGAGTCTTTCTAGACTAGAGTTTCAGAGCGTTCTTCGGACTTGCTCAGTCTGGTTAGGATATTCAATTATGGCAAAGCACACGAGGGCTATCTGCCTAAGGGGAGGGAGCCCTTCGTGGAGGACTTTCTAAGGGAAACTGACTCGGATACACGTTACACATGGGGAAAACCACGAAAACGCCCATGCAGTCAGCCCGTTCGCGGGATTCGAACCTCGGGACCGAACTACCAGTGTTCAGCGTCTTTATCGCTCGGCCGCTGGTGGGCCCTTGCTCAGTCTGAATGTTGTTCGTTTTGTATTCTATCTGTCTGTAACAAAATATTGTAAAACAACGTTTGTCACTCTCTTTTAATTTTAGGGTTACATTTTACGTCCTCTGTTTCGTTAAAGTTGAAGACGACGTCACAAGAGCTGCAGAAACAACCCTATGACTGGTTGGTCAGCCCCTTGGAATCAAGAGGCTTTGATCACAGACACACTGCAGGTCGCTATATCTCCTGACATTGGTCGTGAAGTTATGACTTTTGTAATATCAAGTGAAGGCACACTGAACAAGAAAAATTTTATGTAATATTATAAGGTATTTCTCCCACCTTCTTCGCATGCCTTCGTTGTGTAGTGGTTAGCGTGCTGGGAGTGTATTCCCGAAGTCCATGGTTCAAGTGCCGGCGAAGGCGTTGCTCATTTTTTATGACTCCCCTTCTAAATACCTAATGTCTCTACGATGTTATTAAAAAACGCTTCAAAATTATTTTTTTTCTATTTCTTAAATAATTTTTATTTTGTCATTACGATATAATCTACTGCGAAGGCCAACCTAAGCAAATTATACTACGCAAAAATTAAACAGTATAAAGTTAGAATTCTCGAAATTAGAATCAGTTAGGCAGCAGCAGAAAATCAGAAATCAGTTAGAATCAGTTAGAAAATCAGAAAAGCAGAAAGTCAGTTAGGCAAATACAAACAATTTGGTAAGTTATTGATCTTTCATTAAGTGTTAAACCAAAGAAATTGCAAAATATCTATATCACTATTTCAAAGCAAAAGTAGTTAAAGTCAAAACTTAAACTAAACCAAAATATTTAAGAAGATAGTTCACCGAAACATAAAGCAAATAAAAACCTTAACAAGTTAATTTTTGCATGTATAAAATGTTTCCAAAATGAGGAAATAAAAGAAAAACTATATCAAAGAACTGGAGGCAAAAAGCCTAAATCTGGGAAATAATTCAAAAAGCAATGAAGCCAAAATATGGAAAAGCATTTAATTAAATGATACAATGTATAAATTATATGGTATAGGAAAAAGAAAATAGAAATCCTATTTAAAATCTTATACTTAAATACTTTATAAATGTTTGTATGAGACTGCAAAGAAATGGTATGCACCGGATAATGAGACTGGGATATTTAGAATTGAGTTGGTATAACAGCAGTTTCATAAGATGGAAAATAAAAATTCAGGAACTGAGTAGAATTTAATAAATGTTGAATGCTAAAAATGAAAATTTAAAATGATGGAGAGTATAATTGAAGTGATCAAACTCTTTAATTTTATTACATAAATTAATTTGTTTAAAATGTGAAATATTTAAAATAAATTAAAAAAATAAAAGTTAACATTAAAATTTAAAACAAATTAAATTAAACTAAATTAAAATTTCGAAATTAAATTAAACTAAATTAACTTGGAAGTTTGGAATTTGGGAATTAGTAATTGTTAGATAAATATTCAAACGTACTTTAATGATGTGAAAAAAATTATATACATTTAATATGAATATTCTTGAGCAATACTTCAAAAAGAAAAGTAATTTTTATGTGATGGGAAGTAGGAAAAGTTGTAAAAAGGTAAAAAAGTTAAATAAAAGACTAAGTAGCAATAAAATGTTTTCATCTGTTTGGTTAGGATCATCATCGTAGGACTGGGCTAGCAATGGGCTTTTGTTAGTAACAGACCATTTGCATAATTACATGGATATTTACAATTGTTACGCATTCAGTAAATATCCCCAAATTTTATTGAAGTATTTTCTATCATAAGTAATAAGAAAAATTAGTACGAAGAATATGTATCTATATCTGTATCTATTTATCAATCTACCAATTATAATACTCGAAATAGATACATATCTACTGATGAAAGGGAAACCCTTTAAATTATGAATACTGCTTACCAAAAACACAACCGCATTCACTGATTTTCAATATACAGAAACAAAGTGACTTAGGAAGCAATCGCTTCATTTAACATTGCGTAGTTATATATACTATTAAAGGCAATTTTTCTTATCTCCTGCGCTATTAAACTGTGTCTAGATCATATAAAACAAAGCATTATTGCCTAGTGGAACTACTTCTGTTTCTACCAAAATGAGAACTTTTTGTCGAGATATGTCCAGAATGCTCCAGCATAATCTTCGTCACTGGTACTCGGACCTTATCTAAGACACTACTGGAAATGGCCTTCTTATCGTAAAAATGTCCTTTCATTTCACCCTGAAGCGTCGCTCAAGGAAAGTTCTTATCCCTTCCAATGGAATGGAAGAACACAGAACTGGAGCACGTTTCTTCCATTAAGACATACAGGATAACGACTCTAGATGCTCTTCAGGTACAAACTGAGGCAGAAATGCATGTTCTTGCTTTCACCTGAAGTCATTTTGATATATATATATATAATTGAATCATTTTTGATTTTGTACAGGAATCTATATATCGAAAGCAGAATGCATGAATCGAAATTATGTGCTGTAGTTTTTGAAATGCAGATTGATATTACAGAAAGTAAAACATCAATGAATGAAATTCGTGTATTTCAGAGTTGTAGAGAAGTAGTGAGTAATTTTGGTACATGCAGAAGATTTAAACTTAGGTGACGTTTAATTTACAAGTAAAATTAACACTCGTTTAATTTTTCTGCGCTTTCGATGAAATTTCGCGTTCGCACTTAACTAGAAGTCTTAAAATCTGGCAACATACACATTAATTAAAACTGCGCCAACTGAAAGTAGTTTTAATTAAATAACAATCTTAATTAAACTTAAACCTTGTAGATGTAGCTAAAATGTTACCGAAACTTATCCACAGTTATTTGCGTGCCCTTAGAATTACAAAGACATAAATAATATATGTTATGCAACAATTATCAGCGAGTAAAAATCTAAACTATATGTAACTAATCCCCAAATCACTCATCGACACCAGATTGGCGTATAGGTAAGCGACTGAAAAAAAATGAAGTTTTCTTACACTTTGCCAGAGTGTAACTTTCTACGTATTCATTCGTTTTTTTTTTAAATTCCATCTAATATGTATTCAAATGAAGGCTAGCGGAAAAGAGCAAGGAAATAGATAACCTACATAAAAAGTAATAATGGTTACATAAATTAAAACTTTTAGCTTTAGATAACAATGGAGATATTCCGCTTATCTAAGATCACATTTAAGAAAAAACAGCTTGACAGAAGATGAAAAACAAAGCAAAAAAAAAAGAAGAGAAAGAGTAATTCTTTTTTTTTTAATTTGTCAAAGTTTGATGAAAATGACTACTTTTAAACAAAATATTTAATTTAGTTTCACTCTGAAAAAATTGTTGGAATGTTAGTGAATAATTTCAAATTTTCTACAGCAAGTGCAATAATTTGACACCTTATATCGCGTGCACTCTTTTAATTTCTTCTGAATTCTCAGACTTCTAAAGGTACTTAGAAATTAAAAGTCATTTAGTAGCCTTTAGTGAAAAGTATTTTAACAGCTAAAAGTCGATTATATTATCGTTCTCAGATACACTGTAGAGTCATTAGGTTATTTGGAGGCAGGAGATGTGAAAAATAAGCAATGCTGTCTCCGGGACTCGAACCACGGACCTCTGGAATGCACGCCGAGCGTGCTAACCGCTACACCACTAAGGCATGAGATAAAGGCCGGAGAAATACCTTATATACTCCCCCTTTTAAAGGGCGACTGAAGATTAGGGACCCAATCACTAAATCCTGGTGGTGGAGAATCATCATCCACCACTCTTTTTATTTCGGTCGCCAGTGTAGAGTAATTAGGTTATTTGGAGGCAGGAGATGTAAAAAATGAGCAGTCTCCTTACCGGGACTCGAACCACGGACCTCTCGAATGCGCGTCGAGCATGCTGACCACTATACCATTAAGGTATGCAAAGAAGGCGAGAGAAATATGTTATAACATAACCTTACACGCTGTAGGAATACCAGTTCCTGGAAATAAAATGCACTTTTATTTAATTTCATATGCACTTGGAATATCCCGTTTTATGTGAAAGTTCATCCCTTTTTAATTATCTAAAGAAACCTTACAATGTTTTTAAATACAATACGAATCGATGGCGTATGGAGTCACATATTTCACCAATGTTTACTACAATCTAAATCAAAATCAAGGGCTTCTGAATGAATCAAACTGCTTTATGCAATAAATGTAGGATAAAACTGTCCTCAGCTTTTATGCTTTCCTCAAACATTTCTTTTCACTACTGTTTATATATTACTGAAATATAATATTCAGTTATTATTCCATATCGGATAACTGGCATAATTGCTTATTCAATGATTGTAACAATTCCTTTTCAACATATTTATCCCACACTGGTACTTAATAGGCGCTATTCCTTCCAGCTATAAATGACGATCATCCTAACTACTACTACCTAACTACACAGCCCTTTTTAGAGTAAAACTGAGTTTGGTCGGTATAATAAGACTTATTATCAGCTCTTTTTTAATTATGTGATTGCAGTCTTCGTTTTAGTGTATAATTTGTAAGCCTTTCTACTTCTCTTACTTTATCCGAACTTTATAGGGCTCATTAAACTGTTTGATGGGAAATGAATCGTAAAATAAATAGAAGATAATAGATTGTCAGTCATGTTATTTCTCCAATATCCTGTTACAGTGTTTAATGAGACTTAATTTCTTGAATTTTTATGCCTTTCTTTAATTATCTGAAGAATTAATGTGCTCTAAGTAATTATTGTCAGAAACCAACAAAATAAATTCATTTTATATATAAAATAAGTAGCTTAAACATTCTAGCAAAGCTACAATAAAATGGAAATAAACAATTATAGAGAATTTTTCTGTTACGTTACCGTATTCCCGTATTTCACATAATAATGTGAAGTAACTGTGAAAGTATTGAAACTTGTTCATAAACGGACCTTACACTTTACCTGTAATTTACTCATTAACCAATTAAATTTCCTATGTGGGAGGTATTTTTTAATGTTTATTTTTATATAAATTCAAATATTTCTTGTGTAACTTTTCAAATTATTTCAGCAAATATTGACATTTAAAAAGTGGTTTGGCTTCACTTATGTTATTTAGTTCCTCTAAATAACATAAGTCACAAAACTTACTCTGTCGTTTCAAGGAAATTTCACAGATTTTGAAAATTTTATAGAAATTTTAGTTACACGCCCTTAAAATTTTCTTACCTGACTTTACTTCCTTCCTTCCCTCTTCTACCAATTACAGCTATTTGCCTTATACACTGCTTGACATTGAAAATGCAACACCAAGAAGGCGTGGTCAGAAAGTGATGAACTTTGGAAAAAAGACAGAGACAGCAAGCAGCAATAAGTGATCTTTATTTCAAAATGATAGTCAGAATATAGAGCGAGAACGGCTTCGGCTCAGTAGGATGTAGTATCATCGCGGACAGCGATGCACGAAGAAACACGTCTAGGCATAGAGTCAATAAGAGTGGGGATGGTGTCCTGAGGGATGGCTCTCGACTCCCTTTCAACCATTTGCCACAGTTCGTCTTCCGAACGAGGCAGGGGCAGAGTCTGCAACCGGTGTCCAATCACATCTCACACATATTCGATTGGTGACAGGTCAGGAGAGTACGGTGGCCAGGGAAGCATCTGTATACCTTGCAGAGCATGTTGGCAGATGCGAGCACTCTGTGGTCGGGCGTCATCCTGCTGACAAATTGCATTAGGGAGCCCCTGAAGTTAGGGGATTGCCACCGGCCGCAGTACAAGTATCGTTGGGCCGTCATAGTGCCCTGAATACGAACTAGAGGTGACCTGGAATCTTAGGCTATAGCGCCCCAAACCATTATGCCACGTTGTCGCGCAGTGGGGCGTTCCACAGTTACTGTCGGATTAGATCTGTCTCCCCGTCGACGCCACACATGTATGCGGCGACTGTCACTGGATAACCAGAAGCGTAACTCATCTGAGAACACGACGTTTCGCCATTCTGTCATCCACATCGCTCCAGTCCGGCACCATTCTAAACGTTGGCGTCTATGCTAAGGGGTCAATGGATTAACGGTCTTCTTAACGAACGCCGTGAGTGCAGGCCACGATCAACCAATCGACAAGAAATGGTTCTCGTCGACACGTGAACATCCAGGGTATTTTGCACATGCTGCAGAATCGCGGTACAAGTGATTTTCGGGACCGCTACAGCTTGTCGGCGGATGCGTAGACCCACGCGTGCTGACGTCACTCTGGCTGCACCTGCACCCCTCCTTCTTCACACATTCCCTTATTCCAACCATGTTCGCCGCCATAGCCGATGCACCGTGCTTGCATCCATGTGGGTATCAGCTGCGATTTGACGTAGGAACCAACCTGCCCTTCTCAGTCCGATCACTATAACCCTGCTAAGATCGTCTATCTGCTGGAAATGCCTTCGTTGACGTAGGCCTGGCATTCTCTCCTATTACACGTATCCTCCGAGACAAAAACCATCTTTCTTCTATAATTCGTCTGGTAGAAATAACGACGCGAATATTGCCCATTCTGCAGGTTCCTTCACTTATATCTTACTTCACGTGCGTCGGAGAGCTGTGCATTTCACATCATTTGCATAAATCAGTGATGTGCGTCTACTATAAAATTTGCATAAATTTCTGACCACTCCTTCTTGGTGTTGCATTTTCAATGTCGAGCAACGTATTTTCTTTGCCGATTTCTTTTTTTTCTATTGCTGACGAAAATAAAAATGTTTACCTACGAAAGGAAAATCTCAGCTTTCGGAGACAAGACAAAAACTGTAAACAAGTTGCAACCTTTTAAACAAAAATCAACCTCGTTATTGCATTAAACCTCGGATGACAACTATATTCTCGTCAGACTATTCTAAAAAGTAAAAAGCGTACCAAAAAGCAAAGTTTGATATTGAAGCTAAGAAGCGAAAAATGAAAAAAAAATGTGATAAATTTCAAATTGTGTTATAAAAGTGGTTTATTATCAAGTCTTCAACTTTTTATTTTACGACCTTAAATGTTATGCGCTTCAAAATATTTTTACGTATTACGTTTCTAATATTTGACGTTTAAAAATATAGTTCTGAATACGATCATGAAATCGAGGTTCTATTGTAAATAAACGAGCAATTAGCTGAAAGTCTTCATTTTCGAATGTTGTGATATATCATTCTGTTGTACGATACATTGCTAGGAAATTGAAGAAATGTAGAATATCATACGCAAAAATATTTCACAAGCCACACACGTATTAGCTTGTCTGGAACTACAAACCCATACCAGTACCAAACAACTAAAGGTAATTGGACCATTGAAGATTTAAAAGGATTCATTATTAATATCTGAAAGAAGTCATTTTAAATTGTAGACTTATGATATTCTTTTACTGCCATCAGCCATTATATAGAAGAAATTTTAAAAATGGCATTAGGGGAAGGAAAAAAGGCTTTTATTTAAAAAATCAATTTAAAAATTAATCACTTTTTTAGTTTTATCTACTTTCTTAAAAATATTTCTAATTTCTAGGCATAAAGTTAAAAAAATAAATATGTAAATTTTTAATTTTAATTGTGGATAAAAGAATCACAAAATAAGTAAAGAAGTAAATAAAACTAAAATATTTGATTTGGCTAGCATTTGGCGTCCTACCAATTCCATGTTTTAAATTCAACGATCTTTATCTAAAGTATCATTTGTAAACAAAATTTAATTTATTGTTCGAATGTTTTAAATTGTCTGTAATACAAAATTTTGGATTGTATTTTATGAGATATAACTTTTCGCGCGTAGAAATTGACTTTTCGAAATTTAATATCAACATAATCAAAGGTGTACTCCTTTTTTATTAAGATTGCAATTTATTAGACGGATGAATAACATAAAATTTAATTGATTTTTAATTAAGGAAAATTAAGTGCTTCTCATACACTAATAATAAATAATATATAATAAATTCTTTGAAGCGAATACTATAATATAATTTTATTTCGTGTGATTTCTATAATATCAACAAATCTAAATTCATTTTAATCTGCAAGTATATTTCCGCGATATTTAGGTATCAACTCAACTGCAACAATATATTATGTTGATTACTGTAAACGTATCATGGGCATCAAATAGACTACTATTGTTATAGAAACTGAAAAACTGTTATAGGCTTAAGTACTACTTTCAATTTTCCAGTGTTACCCAAAATCTAATCAGTGGTTTGTAAAAAACCAGAAAGCTTGAACAAGGAAATTTGAAGTTTTTAAAAGTTTAATATATGAGTTATCATGTCTCTCACACATATATACAGACAGACAGGCATCATTGTAAAAATAATAAAAACATGTTAAGATCCTTATTGGTGGTTATTGACTAAAAATTTACTATCGAGTTTTTGCACCGAAAACATTACCTTCCTTACCTATGTGAATAGGTTTGGCGGGATGCAGAAAGAGCTAAGAAAAAGAGAGACCAATAATCCTGCCATAATTTTGCAAAATATCACTGAATATGCATTCATAGAAAAGAAAGTGATAATTGAACTTCTTACTTGTGCCTAAAAATTCCTGAAAATCGGGGAAATTTTTGTATTTCCATCTGCTGTGCTGAGTATTTATCAGCAAAAATGTTATATGTATATAAAATTGAAACATTCAAAACCGGTATATGATCTGACTGAATATTACAAATGTTCATACATCTGCTTTAAAATTTATTCTGACTTTTTAGGAGCATTTCTGCTGTTCAGAAATAAGAGCTGGAGGAAAAACATTCTTGCTAAAATGCAAATTATCACTGAGTGGATTAGACAACTGAACACTAATGATATACCTCAGACTGAAATCCCAATAGGATAGCTGCATTTAAGTCATCATTGTTTTTTTTTCATGTGTTAGTTCAATACACTTGCAGTAGTCTCTTTAGAAGGCTTTAGAAAGTCCTCCATGAAGGCATTCGTCTCTTAAGCAGATAGCGTTATGGTTATTGATATTGTGGCATTGCATAATATTGGTTATGATAAAGTAGACTGGTGCCATAATCAAAACAAAATATTAAAAACTAAAATTAAGCAAAAGAGTAGACTTAGATTGGTTTAGAATTTGAAGAACACTATCAATTTCGGCGGTAGGTATTCTTCGTAAAAAAATTTGAAAGCTTTCCTATATTTTATTACGCCCAAACGTGCGTTCTTTTAATGTTTGGCGTGTCAACTTTATTTATGAAATATCATGTTCTTCCCATTTAAACCAGATGAAATTCAATTCAACAACAATATCACAAAGTATTCAAAAACGTCATATCTTTAGAATACCCGATAGACAGTCTCGCGCGCTGGAAATAAAAATTATTTTTTTTCGTACAGTGTTGCCACTTCTCGCTTTGAAATCATTGAGTTTGTTAATCAAAATTTCGTTAAAATTTTAAAAAGTGTGAAATAGATAATAAAAGAAACTCGAAATTCAAAATTCAGGCTTCCTGATGCCCATATTCGGTGGAGGATTACGTTATTCAATAATTGTTGGATCTAGGTACCGTTCTTTTATCACAATGCTAGAAACATGCATACATTTACGCAGATTCTTCATTATTTAATTTCTTTAAATATAATACAGGGCTGTAATATTTAATGGCAACAGTCTGAAAAGTGATTTAGCCTTTTACAGTGATTCAATGCAAATTCCTGTTTCGAGATCAATAGCCTTTCGGAGGTAACGCTCCTATAAGCTAAAAATTGCAACTTTTGCTCTAAAAGACATTTATTTAGTTTTAAACAAAATATACGGCAGCAGTTTTAGGCAATTCTTTTGCTTGTAGAGACATTAAGTTATTTTGAAGCAGGAGACATGAAAAAGGAGCAATGCCTTCGCCGGGAATCGAACCTCGGACCTTTCGTTTACCCGTCGAGTGTGCTGATCACTACACCATGAAAGCACGCGAAGAAGGCAGGAGAAATACCTTATATGCTTTTTAATTATTAGCCAAAAGGGGCGTTAGCTTCAAAGGGCTATGAGTCTCAAAACGGCGTTTTGCATCGTTTCACTTTCTGCGCTGATTCACTTTTCAAACTATTGCTACCAAATATTATCGCCATGTATTATGTTCAACGAAACTGAATAATAAAGACTATGCATGAATGCATGAATGTTCTTAGCACTGTGAATAAAGAATGGTACTTAAAGCCATCAAATTTTGAATAACATAATTTTCCAACCGAACCTGAGAACATGGAAGGCCCAATTTTGAATTTTGAATTTGATTTATTATCTATCTTTAATTCTGCCAAAACTTTAATGAATTTTTGATTAACAAACTCAACGATTTCAAAGCCAGGGATGGCAACACAATGGAAAAAAAGAAACCTTTTTTTCTCCAGCGCACGAAACTCTATATCTGAAATTCCAAAGATATGCTCATCTTAAAATTATTTTGCGATATTGCTGCTGAATTGAATTTCATGTGTTTTAAGTGCGAAGAACATGATATTTAATAAATAAAGGTCACACTCAAAAAGATTTAAAAACGTCCATTTGGGCGTAATATAAAACCTGAAAACTTTCATATTTTTTTGTATTATTATTTTGTTTCCAGTTTTCATTACAGACACTCCAGATTTCTGATTTTTCTGAATAAAAGCTTTTCTGTGATTTCAGCTTCCTTCTGGTACGTTAATCGAAAATGCACAACTTCTAATATTTTTTTCACTTTCATTAAGTTAAGGAAATCAATGTCAGTTTTCAATATTTTAAGGCATTATTCTATCATAGAAATTAGATAACAAAGAAACATCATAGAAATTACATAACAAAGCCCATCATTTAATAATTTAAGTGATTCTTAAGATTTGTAACCTGTACCTATTTCAATTTTTTTGCCTTGATTTGATTACTTTATTATTGCTAATCCTCCCTAGCAAGTAACTTTTTTGATTCTCACTGAAGTTTTCTTATTTTACAAAATTAAAGTAATGCTTAGTCAAATAGTTACATCCCTGAGCTTATTAACAGAAGCGCGCTATAAATTCTATATTTATTTACCGTAAACGTTTTGAAAATGTGACGAAAATGCAAGTGTGACAAAAATGTGTAGTTCTTAAACAACTTATTTAAACTTTAGTATCAGACTTCGTTAAATCTTGAATTCGATTTTTGATTAATTAAAATTCTAGACTTAGTTAAATTTAATTCGATTTTAATTCAATTTCCTTTTACATTCGTCTCTGTTAAACGCTATAATAAAATAATGTCAACCGACCAAATGATATTTTTATTTGATTTATGAGGAAGTGCAGATATGACTTACAATTTTTTTGTTTTCTCTTATTAAATGTGCCGCTTGCATTCTTGTTAATTTTTGGTGGACATGTAAATTTCTATTTTCTTCTACCTGTAATTAATAAAAATGCTTACCGTGTTTTGAAATACGCTCGTTTCCCCATACTCCTCTTCTATTGTGAATAACACGCAATGACATTTCTTCAATATAAGAAAAAGAACAGGCTGAGACTTACGAGATGAAGCTAGGCAAAAGTCGTACTGTTACTTATAGGTTGCCCAAAGTCTCAAATAACGACAGGCACTCTATTCTGCATGTTGATCGTGCTAAATTCGTAGACTCGATCTGATTCAGATCAGGAAAACAAGCACCAAGAGTCAGACGAACCCCGCTATAACGAACCTGCCTTACAACTAACACCCGTATTTCATGACCGAGCCTTTTGTCTCATACACTTAATGTTATTCCTATCTCGGTTTCCTACACACTTAACGTTATTTCATGCTGTTATATCGAAACGTAAAGCCATGAAAATCGTATATAATGGATGGCATGGATATTCTCTATTGAAACATGTTTATCTCTTTCATATACTTCCAAACCTTCTACAAATTTCAATGAAAAAATTACTAATCTTTAAAAGAACCCAGGTTTAGGATATTACAATCCGCATTTCCCATTCCATCTTCAAAGAAAAATACTTTTATGTTACATTTTTGATATCATTATCTCACTTCTTCTTATATTCTAATCAAAATCTATCGAGAGAGATGTGACGTCTCTCTAGCATAGATTATAGGAGAACTGCATACAATAAGCATACAATAAACATAAGGTGTACATGACCATATGGCGTACATGGCCACTGAACCAATAAGCGTGAATGGCGTCTCCGATTCCATTCAGATTCTTTGATTAAACTGCCATACAGAACTTCTTATTCAAGTCTCATGGTATAACGGAAATTTTGAATTTTCCGCTGCTCAGGTAAAGAAGAAAGCGTGGGTGTTATGAACTTTGGGCTATGCAGTTTATTGGCCTTTTAGAAAAAGAAATCTTGATTCCGAACGGTTTGTTTTTGTTTGAGCATAAATGCTTTCCAAGTCATCCAAAGTAGGCTTTTGCATTCTTTAGACCATTTAGGACAAAAGGTTATTTTTTTAAAGGTCACTGACCTTTCCTTTCCAACCATACATGTCTTAAAAAATAGTTGCTTTGTCACTGGATGTTGCATAGGATACAGTGCTGATGAAATTATCTCCTTTTTTCATCTTTTGCAGAAGATCAAAATTTTCAAATATACTTTGACCAAACTCTTTGCACTTTCTTCCACAGTCGAAAATTCATCCACGTGATAACCAGTAAACGTATAGTATTGCTATTTAAATGAATTGTTTATGTATAATTTCAGCGTTTATTATAATTTCTCCTTTCCGGTTCCTCACTAGAATGCAAATTAGTTTAGCTAGTATTTCAACTGAGATTATTAAACAGCAAGATGCGTGGCACGTGTTTCTAGCCTGCGCTTCCACGTTACATTTAATTCCTGCCATATCTCATATGTTGTAATTATTTGGCTTTGCACTATATCGCTGCTGACATTAGAATTTGACACGTCGGTTAGAATTGCAGCCACCTTAGATTAAAATTCAATCCTGTAGTCTTTAACTACTATTCTGTATTTTAACTTGAAACTGATTATTTCTATTTAGCTGCATCACCACCAGCTGTGGTTGATTTTGTTAGCACAAGAACGTGCAATGATGTTCTAAGATCTATTTAAATAAAAAGGTTTATTTAAGCTTAATCTGACTTTATGGTTACTTTCAGAGCCAGAAATAATTCGCTCATGTTCTCTGGTTTTGAACTCATTAACTTTCACCATATTAAGGAAACCCCATAAGCGTAAAGTTTCTGCATTAAAAATAAGATGAACAACATTCGACGGTTACACAATGGATCCAACTAAATCCATATCTATCAGAAATACTGTTATCCAAATCTACAGTTTGTACTGTAAGAAAAATACCGAAATTATCTCTATAATTTCTGCTCTTGGAAAGCATTTATATAGATAGAATGTGTTGAAAGTGCAGAGCATAGACATATTGAAAAAACATTGCTGAAATGGTTAGGCATTCAAAGAAGCCGTAATCTACCAATATCTCGACAAATGTTTCTTACAAAAGCCAACGAATTTGACAGACGCTTTGAAGAGACTAGAAAAACTCGAAAAACCAATTTAATAATAATTGTAATTACGTCTTAGTATGACTTGCTATTCTGTTTACTTTTCACTTCTATTTATAAATGTGTCAACTCTAATTAAATTCGCGTGTATGTTCATCAATCAGTTATTATTACACCCTTTTCTCAGAAAATCCATTTTTCTTATCGATTTGGATATAGCGAACTAAACTTCCAGTTTCTTGAAGTTTGTGATAGCGGGTTTCGATTGTGTTACATTTTCTTCCCGATATATATTCGAAGTTAGACTTTCAATCTATTATGAGAAAACAATTTATCGCACAGAAAAAAATCTGCAGTAATGTGCCATTTAACTATTCCTCTTAATATTATGATTACTTAAATTATGATTACTTAATTAACTGTGCAGAAAAAATTGTAATTGTATCTATAAATCTTTTTTTTTCAATTATCGGCATATTAATGATGGTTTTTCAAGAAGATTTAACTGTATCGCTTTCTTCGTGAAACTATAAATCTATCAAATGTCTGTTGTAATATTAGCAACTTATTATTCTTTATCACGGAAGCAGTTTCGCGTTTAATTTGCGAGTGCGGGGCGTTGTTCAAATTAAACAGCTTCTCTTCCCCTTTATAGAATAGATTATATATATAGAATTCTCCTTTATAGATGATCAATAGAATGCAGAATCACACGTGTCATCAAGACCTGATATTATCAGCCTTCATGTAGCTGACACGGGGCTTTCCAGCGGGCTTCCGCATGCACAGTTGAGTTCACTCATATCGTAGTTTAAAGCCCTTACATTGAGGCATATGCTTTGAATACAGGGTATATCCGAAACGGAGGTGAAGAGTGAAATCTAGTCAAAACTGGAAATCTATTCCAAACTGCATTATAGAAAACCATGCCTACATTTCGCTTCGAATAAGCATTATTAAAAATAAAGTCCATTTTTAAACATTTAAGTAAAAAAATAGCAAATGGAGTGATTTAATGCTTAGGAAATTAATATTATCTTATTTAAAACACCAAACAAAAATATGTCATGTTACTAATAAGTGGTTTTTACCGAAAGCAATTGGTATGAAGAAGAATTATAAGCCACTCTAAGACGACCGTGCATGGACAACGGGTGGTGGTCGTTTTAGAGAGGTGAAGTTTAGTACTAGGGTTTATTCCCGTTCTCATAAATATTGGTCACTTTCAGAAGTGGTCGTCTTAAAGCGGATTTATCGTATTCTGAGCATGAAGATTAATTATATGCTTTGAAGACTAATGAATGCAATAATGGTAGAATGCTCTGATGAATTTATGAAAATTGGTTAAAGAGAGAAAGTCAAAATGATCTTACCATAATAAATAAATAATATTATTTAATGTGATTGATATTATAAAAATAGATAATTAGATAAAATCCTTTTTTCTCAAAAAGAGCACAAGGTCAGCAAAACAAATTACTTCTTATTTTGCATATCATTAATGATTTTGTAATTATATAATATACCAGTTTGGAATTACGGAATTGTTTGGAATTGTTTTACGCTTGTACAAATGCGAGCATGTGGAATAGAATTTTTCATTATTTTTGTATCTTCTGAAAATATATTATTCTCCCAAAAAACTTTCCAGATAAGCGATCGAGACTACACTGTTGCGACCCTGACAGCTGATAAGGACGTTGTCATGAAACGCCATCAGAGGTCGCTTGCGCATGCTTCAAAATGATTTATTGTGTGTGGGCTAGCTTTTGACATCGCTTCTATCTCCATAGTGTAAACTTGGATTACTGCATCAATGCATTTTAGTTCGCAATATTTCAGGTACCAAAAGAAAAAAAAAGCTTCCATAAATGCGACATAAAATAAACCAAGTGTAATTAGTTTCAGTTATAAGAATCACATGAAAATTAAAATTTATTACGATCTTACAACAAATGAAAGTCAGCTGCTACTTCCTTCCACAGAGCCGCCGAGACCAAAGTTTCTCGAATTCCTGCGAAAAGCTCGACTACATTCAAATGGTGTGCGGTTTCAAGAGAAATAAAATGATGTTCCTTTTAATGCTTTTAATGTGGCTATCGGAGGCACACCACCGTTTTTAACAGAAAAAAAAGAAAAAAATCATATCTTAGAAGAATAAAGAAGAATCATTTTGAGATGTTTTTCACGGTTAAATTTACTTGAGATATAAAATAAGAATAAAGAAGAATAATTCTGAGATACACGATTAAATTTACCTGAGATATTACAGCTTTTGCTTAATAAAGCTATTCGGTATTTCTCCCGCCTTCATGGTGTAGTGGTCAGCACACTCGGCGCGTAGTGGAGAGGTCCGTGGTTCGAGTTCCGGCTAGGGCATTGCACATTTTTCACGTCTTTTGCTTAAAATAACTAATGTCTCTATAATGGCCCCGAACTAAAAAAGGTGGTGAATGATAATTCTCCACCACCAGGATTTGGCGATTGGGTCCCCTAATCGCCAGTCACCTTTTAAATGGGAAGTGTATAATCTATTTATCCCGCCTTCTTAGCATGCCTTCGTGGTGTAGCGGTCAGACCGCTCGGCGCGTATTCGAGAGGTCCATGGCTAGAATCCCGGCGAGGGTATTGCTCATTTTTTCATGTCTTTTGCTTTAACTATGTCTTTTGCTTTAACTTTAGTGTCTCTATAAAGCTAGCTAACTACGGATATTTATTTTTTATACACATTTTACACCTGATAAATAAGAAAAATGGGTGGTTATTACTCGCGTTGAAAAGAAAACAGTTTATTTAGATTATCTGTCAAATTTTAAGTGCAAGGTAGCTCTGCCTTGATTTTTTTCCTTGAACTGTACTTATATATTCCGTTCATACTTTCATTTACTTTTTTCTCTCGATAAATATTTGCGTTAGTATTATTAACATTCCCCCCCCCATGCAATTCAAAATATTCCCTTTGAATGAAATCAATTTCTAGAATGACTTTATTCGGAAAGATTATTTTGCCATGAACTATTCAAATAAACGCAAACACGACAGAATCGTAGTAACAATACGAACTCGAATTAACAGGCTAGCGGTACGTTAACAATAACATACATTACTTAAAAACGCTAAAACAACTTTTTTAACGTTACATTCTACAATAAATTCAAAAAGTATGATCTATACATTAGGCATAGTAGCTAAAAAAATTTAGGAATGAGGCAGACTAATTTTTGAATCTTTAGGGAAAAAATAATCTGAAATGTTCATTATCAAAGGAACGTTATTAAGATGCATGCTCATACGCTAAGTGCGAACACATTCCTGATTAACTTACCGCAAGTTTTCAAAGCAACAAAGACATTTTTTAACTAACTAAGCAAGAAATTTAAAAGTTATAATTTTTTTCTCAATAGCGGTTTGTTTTTAGTGTTATAAATTTTAAGACATCTTTTCAAACTTTTAGATTGCTATGCTACAATCATTAATAAAAGTTGCTAAAATTGTATAAAAGAAAAATGCCATAAAATAAGTTCCCCCTGTTCGATTTTGTGAATGCTGGAGCCAACTGCTGTATCATTAGACTTACGTTCCGAGTTTCAGAAAAGGCATGAATGATTTTAAATGTATAACCCATTTGCAACTTGCGTGCAGTTGAAATCCGTCGAACCAAAATTTACTTCGAGAGGTTTGATGGTCAAGGCAACAGGATACGGGACCACTGGATTCACTCCCTCAGGGTATGCTTGATATCTCATAGCGTATGTACGCTCAGGCGCTGATAAGCTGCCCTGCCACAGGAGTGAAATATGTTCCCTACTCAAATTAAAATAGGGATTATTAAAGGCATACCATCATCTATAGATTGCCCAAAACTTTGGGAACCTTATTCAGATCAGTATGAGAAGCAAATCAAAAAATGTAACTAAAATTACCTGTAATTCTTAAGTTTTATTATTCATTAATTAATTTTATTGCCTTTTACTTCATTCGAAGGGCGTTATTGTGGCTCAGTTAATTAATTACGAGCTTTATTGCTTTGTCTTCTTTTGTGTTCTGAAATGAAAACGAAGAATCACGAAAGATTATTAGAAAGCAAGCATCCAAGTGCAAGTACCTTTCATGAAATCGTGGTTTTCAACCTCTTTTGCCTTATGCTCCCCTTTCAACATTGCTGGAAATCTTTCCCCTCCTCCTTTCCAAAACTTGAAAAATACATCTACACATTTATTTAAATTTCAACTATTTTTCAACGTGTTTTGTAAATTAAACAACAACAATGTAGATAATCATTAAAACTTGAATAAAAGTAATTTTTTATATTCATATGTTAAATACTTAAGAGTTAAATAGAAGTCTGATCGTATCCTTTCGCATATGTTACTTGTAGTGTCAGATCAATATAGTAATGCATTTTTCAAGTTAATGTTAGTAGAACTACTAAAAAAGTAAGTAATGTGTAAATAAAATAATCTTAAAAGTATATTCACCTAACAGCACTTCGTTAAGGGTCACTTTCTAAATGTTCTGGCATGTTATCGCTCCGGGTACAGTAAACTTACACAAGCACAAATTAAACTTTTAGCAAATTACATTTGCCCTCCTGTTGGATTAAAGAAAGAAAAGAGCCTTCAAAGAGATTTTACAAACCAAAACTTACCAAAACTTATTAGTAACAAGTAGACGACTGGGCTTGAAATGGTCAAACATCAAAATCAGTTACTCTAAAATAAAATAAATAATCATACCCTTAGCTAATTTAACTAATCCCTAGGAGAAAAAGTATTTAAGACCTTGGATTCTAAGAAACTATTTCTCTGCTGTTTTTGACCAATACAAAATTCTGTTATGTATTACTTATTTCAGTTGTGATTTAAATTGTTTTAAAGGTAATGATTTAACTTATTTTGCTTCAGACTTAAAGATTAATTTGTTTTTATTTTTGTAGTTGAACTTAAGTTTCTTTGGCTTGTTGAAAAGTAATTGTTGTCATTTAATTTGTTCTCTTGACAGTTTTGGTTGACGCTGATTTTTAAGTTGCTTGAGTAATTAATTTTTCTTCTTTTTTTGGTTGGTTAACTATTTAAATTTCTGTTTAGTTAATATTTTTCTTAACCTTGGTTGTTAATGTTAATCTCTTGATAAGTTGACCCTTAAGGTCAATCTTTTTTAAAGTTTTGTTTACACAAGTTGGTGTTTAAAGTTTTAATTAAGTTTTAATGTGCCCCCCTTTTCTGCTAAATTTGGGATCCATATTTTCTGACTATGGTGGTCGTTTTGGTGTTGTGGAGAACATAAAAATTTTTTCATACTTGATTATTGTATTTTAACTGAAGTAATTTTTATTTCCTTACTATGGTGGTCGTGTTTGGTGTTGTAATAAACCCAAGAAAATTATCTATGTAATTATTATACTTTAATTGAAGTACTTATCAGCATTGAAGTTAATTTGTGTTTAAAATAAATAACTAATACCATATTCTTTCGAAAACTTTTCCGTTGCCTTTCCAAATTATTTATGATGTTGTTTTCAATCTCTTCACCCGCCAGACGGTAGTCTGGGAAGCATCTGTCATCATTGGAAATTTTTGCACCCTGCTGGAGAGGGTAATTCCAACACTACTAACCTTACGATTTCTATGCTGAGTGGGACCCCTCGACGAGGCTAGTTCTGCTGTGAGTTGATTGACCTTGGTGTATCAGCGATTATTCGCCAATTTCTGGAGTTCGTACTACATTGGCTTCACCTTCCTGCGTGTTTTTCCCCTGGGGTTGCCGGGCTGTTGGCGGTTTTCCTACCATCTAAAATCGCAAATCGAGCATTTTTGGCGAATGGAGTAAAAAGCCTGGGAGCTAGCTACGAAGCCAGCAGACACGGAAGGAGACGGAGCTGAGAGAGACAGAGTCGTGGGCGACGACGAAAGAACATGACTATCTGAAGTTATCACGAGAGTAGCTGTCTACGTTATGATAGAACCAACGATGTCGGAAGAAATGGATGAGAGAAGGCTACTATGGAGGGCGACGCAAATGTCAAAACCTATTTCTTAACTAATTACTTTCTTTTTTCTCTCCTTATAGAAAGCAAGTAATGGCCAACTCTGCAAATTTTGTTGACGTCTACTGCCATGATTTCTGTAACAAGTAACCTTGCCATTGTCAAATTCGGTATGAAAAATTTTGATTTATTCTATTTCCACCTCACCGCCACCAATGTAAATATTTGTATTTAGTCAGTTATATCTTAATAAATTCCATATTTAATTTTAACTTTTCTTGTAATGTTTTCACTTTTTAATTTAGAACACTGGACCCAATAGTATCTTAAATCCACAACGCAAACTTTAATTGTTCTGTTGCAGCCTTTGTACCACTATTTACTGTTTATTTGAAACCAGTTTTTACTGGAAATATTGTGTTTATCATGTATGTCACAAACTTTACATATTCATGTGATTTAGAATTGATTATCCAAATATTGACTTTCATTTGATATTGAACTTAAAACATAAACATAAACTCTTAAGTATTAAAAATTCCAACAATTCCTTCCAATGCAAACAGCACGACAGGGTGTAGCAGTTACGGTCCTTTGCAAAAACGATTGCTCAAGAGTTACAGTTAATTGCTCTTGGATATTAAATTTTTGATATTGTTTTAATTTTCATAATTTTTATGCTTATTATTTTAATAAAGGCACTTGAAAGTCGTAACGACTTTCTTTCTTTTCGCCATCGACGGAACAGCTGGTCCACTGGGTTAAATGCTTTACAGCGTGTTGGATCCCATCGACAAGAAAAGGAAAAATTAAATTGAATTAAAAATAAATGAATGTAAGTAAAGAGCATAGTACTGTGTCCTCCGAGAATTGATTACGTTTAAAGCTTAGTGCTGTATCCTCCGAGAACTGGTCACGCTAAACGAGGAACATTGAAATAAGGACCAGAACATGGAAAGAAGGTGCATGGTGGGGACGCTTGAGACTAAGTGGAACACTTTTCACTAATATGTTATGGATACAGATATATTAAGAATATAGTATAGACTCAGGTACAGAATGCAAAGATGAAATCTGAACAAATACATTACAAATTAGGAAAATATATTAAATCAGTTCTGGATTAATCCTAATATTAAACATAATTAAAAAACAAAAAAGCACACGACATTAAGTAAATTAATATATGTATAGATCGGGCTGCTGATGGCACAGTGTCCAACGAAAGAAATCACGCCAGACTGTCAGCAATGCTTTTAGCAACGCTAGTGCAGTCTCTAATGCGGCTGAGCGCATATTTATTCTTAATTGTGTTCTTGAACCATGCCGGCATATTGACTGCAGCTGGTCATTTTAAATGTGAATTCGCTGTGTGTGGGCAATCACACAGATAGTGATCTGGGTCACCACTACTGCCACAAATACATTGGTCGCTGTCTCTTAGGCGAAATCTGTAAGACAGGGCATATATGGACCATGCCCTGTCAGGTATTGTGCAAGGTGCGAAGAGCTGCTATTTAAATTCTGGTTTACTTTTGGACGAAAATTATACAGGCTCCTGTCTGTGGTGCTTGACTCCCAGTAGTTTTGCCATTGTTTCATTAATTCACATTTCAGAGTGGGTTTTCAGATGTGAGTGCGGAAGGGACACACTAATGCTACTCAGATGGGGCTCATTAGCTGCGCTTTTCGCAATCACATCTCCTGCTTCATTTCCTTTAATCACTGTATGGGCTGGAACCCACTGCAATTTGGGCCTCAAACTTGCAGGAATCAAAAATAATAGTTTTTGCATGTCTCTCACTATGGAATGTCTACTATGGCTGCCCTGGATGGCCTGCAAGCTTGACATTGAGTCTGTGCAAATTACTTTATACCTTCCATTGCTAGCAGTAAATCCAGAGCTGCTTTTAGGGCTATAAGTTATGTCTGAAACCCTGAGGTAGTGGGATGAAGCTTCTTAGCCCAGGAATGGATTATGCGGTCACCGTCCACTGCACGCCAGGCGCTGCCTCCTTTGAAGCCATCAGTATAGACGACTGAAGATTGTAATGCATGTGGAGAATTACAGCTTGCTTCTATATCGAAATTTGCAGGGTGGCAAGGAGAGTGGGCAATGTGATTCTCGTAGTCCGAGGATACATAAGTCTTGCTCCAAATACTAACGTCTTGTTTTACTCTGATCGCTTTCACCAGAACATTCTCGCTCTGTTCTGTCAAGTGCAGGGGCGGAACACCTGCCAATACATTTAATGCTGTTGTTGGGCAGGTACGGAATTCTCTGCGGGTGTCAAGAAGAAATGGTCTTTGGGCCGAGTTAAATGCTTATTGCAGGTTAATCGGGACATCGACGCCCTATATGGAGACGCGATGAAGAGCTATGCGCTCAACGACTTTGGCATACCATACTTCGAGCATCTGCGAGAAACCTCAACTAGGAGCAGCTGTTCTCCGCCATTGTGTTAGATAGTTTATGCAGCCTTTTTTTAAAGTCCTTATTGTGAGGGATCCAGGAGAATCTATCATCTATAATCACACCCAAGTAGCTGAAATGTCTCACAAATTGTATATTTCTGTCATGGAGGATTACGCATGGGGTAGTCATAACGACTGTTCCCTCATGGTAACGTGAGTCATCAGTACCCCACAAAATAGATGACAGGATTTTACGAAATTAGAGGACTCTATTCTCTCTTGCGAGACTCTTTACCATGGTTAAAAGAAAGTGGTATATGACATTGGACTGCCGTTCTAAAGTAACAGCTTATAGTCTGTCGTGAATTAAAGGAAAGTTACGGTAAATTTAAATAATCTTAACTATTGGTAAAACATAATACAGTTGTCACATATGTATTTCAAATTTATAAGTTACGAATACCGCCATTCCAAATTAAATAATAAAGGTCATGAGTGAAAGATTTCTCTGTTTCAAAACAGAAAGCATTCTCGATTGCCATTATTAACGTCTTCTGTTAGTGATTAATCATATAAATGTCATTCGCTAAATAAATAGTCAGATCGACAACATGATTTTTTATCTTTGATATTTGAAGGTACATTCAAATGAGGTAGATGTGTATGTTTTTGCACGGAGAGAAATCCCCATAGCTTAGTTAACGAATCCAGTATGAAGCTTTTAATGTTCTGGAGTTTTATAGTATAAACAATTTATTTGTTTTAACATTCATAATACTTATCGGAGATAAATACGTAGATATGAACAGAGGTACCGTCAGATGCAAAGGAGGCTTTACGAATGAAGTGCGCCCTTGTATTATTTATGTTTTCGAGAAGTATTTATATATCCTTTTAATTAGAAAACAGAAAGAGAAATTGCGCAGAAATTCTGAATGATGAAGAGCTCTAAAACCGCTCCTTAGAAGTGTACTTAAAACGCCAGTATAAACTTTTGGAGGTTAGAAAATTTCGTTTTGCACTTGGTTGGAGAGCTTTTTCGTTTACTCTTTTACCGTTACAATTTAATTATAACTTGAAGAAGGCAAGCGCTATATATCTAAGAAGGTGTAAGCAGAAGGAGTAGTGCCACACTGAACAGTATAGCGTTTAGTTCTAGAATTTAACAGCTGTATATAAATATATATTCATTTTTAAAAAGTTAACATTTTTTTAATTAACCAGAATTTTACTTTACATGGTTATTACTTTATTGGCATTTGCAGCAAGAACAAATTGAGATTATACATAAGTTTATTGACGTAAGCTTGAAAATCGTAAATTCGCAGAAAAAAATTTAATAGAGAAATTGTAACTGAAATAACACTTTTCATTCATTAAATTCTAGAGATGAGTAAATTTTTTGAACAGTAAAGATAAAAAATCAACTGTGACAGGAACGGAATTCGAACAACCGATCATCCAACAGCTGCTAGATTTGGCAATCTCACATTCTTTAAGGGCACGCACAAAAGAAGGAGATAATTCATTACATTCTCCTCTACTTGTTGGGCGATTGTGGAGAAGCACGAAACCCAGCGCATCAAATCCAGCTGATGACAAGTTATCGCATACGATATTTTAGTTCTAGGGCCCCTTTAGGCACTCATTAAGTTTCTGCGGAACAGAGTATAAACTGTCGGAGGTGCTTAAAATCAGGAATAAGAATCTATCAACTCCTAGACAGATTTTCTAACTATTTATATTACAAAAGCACGCAAGCGGAGATATGATGACTCCTTAATTAGATATTCATGCGTGAGATCATTTCTGTATCACTCAAAAATAATCTTTAAGTACCTTTTGAATTTAATTCTTATGATGTAGAAGTTGCTCACCATGTGCCCCTCTTTGTCTGATTCTAGCCATTGGTATCTTGTAATTGGTAATATCATAATATCATTGGTAATATCATAATCGCATGCTTAATTTTGTATATCGCAAAATGATTTCTATGGCAATACACAAGAAAAGAATATGATCGGGTTTATTAACCTAAAATACGAAATATATGATTTCATTAAATTCTTATATTAATATTATACTTGATAAAAACTTGATAATGTAGTCTTAAACATACCTTGCTGTCTTTATATCACGAATTTCATTTCCATTCATTGATTCTGTCACAAATGGTCCCTAAGTAAGGAAAGTTACTATTTTATACCTACATGCTAAAACTGCCACCCAAATGTAACATTCTTTTTATAGTCCCTTCAAATGATTAAAAGTACTAATGGCATTTACTCTGTAACAAACAAATTTATCGTATGAAAAAGAATTTTCAACTATTCTGGATTTTTTAAACATTAGATTTCTAATCTGTGAAGGCAAATTACACGCTTCGAATAGATGAACATTATTCATTCATTCTTGAGCATCTAACTTTCAGAATTATTTTGGAATTTTCCTTAATCCATACTTTCTTTCAGCACTTAAGCAAAATGAAAAAATAGAGCTCTTTCATGTTTGTATTACACAGACACGAAAATCTGTTGACAGTTCCGCCTGTGTTGCCTTAGTAACGCCAAAGTATCAACTAAAAACGAAACGAAGCGTGACTAACAAATACAGTTTCAAAGTTGTGTGAATATATCCAACAATTACTGAGTTATCAAATCTTAAAACTGCATTATTACAAAGCATTCTGGTCCATGGAAATCTCATACCTGTGCCAGAATTATCTACGAATGATTGGTTTAGTTAGTAAATTAATTATCAAATGTATTTAGTTATAGAAATTAATGAATATACGTTTCGCAATATATGATTTCTTATGCTAATGAATTACTTTAAAGGGGTTTGGGAAACTCAAAGCTCTGAAATTATGAATGCTAATAATGTCGAGATGTACGAATGCATTTATTTGAAAACTATGGATATTACATGAAATATTTCTTGGATATAAAGTGGGTCGATGTACTAAGATTTTTGATATTAAGTGGCGTTTCTGAAGTATGTGTAAATAAAGAAATCGTGACGTTATTCGCTTAAGGAATTAAGTAGAAATACCATAAAAAATCTGACAGCTCAAATAAATTGAGAACTAAGATGAAAAGGGCAAAAGGACAAAACATAGAAAAATGCCTGGAAGCTGTAAATATGTTGCTGTGATTGCCTGAAACCCTACAGGAGGAATTTTCTAATACCACACAACTGTCCTTGAAAAAATACCCATATTTTTCAGAAAAATACAAAATATGTGTCCTTCTGTATCTACAGTGAAGTTTTATTAGATACAGAAGGGCAGCCAAACATTTCGGAAAATTTCCTTTAAAAATAATTTTATCAAACATATAGAAAATGTGATTTCAATATTATAACGTGGTAGAAGAATATTTCAAACGAATATAGAAAGAACCTTGAATATAACGTGTAAAATGTCAAAGAATGTCTCAGACTAGGAAAGGATTTTACCTTTATTCTGGTCATTGCTCATCAGCGATCAAGATGGTAAGATCACTGAACAATAGTAAACCTTAGTTTTCAGCCTCAACGAGCAGCTGATTGCACGTTATTCTTGTGAACTTCTCTAAGGTAATATTTCCCTTCAAAAGGTCTTCCACGGTGACATTCATTTCTTTAAGCAGGTATATGTTGCATTTGTTTTCGTAATCGAAATTTAAAGTGAAGGTGATATGTTGTTTTTGAAATTATATAGTCATTCACAGAAATCTCAAGCAAAGAAAATTTACATTGCAGGAAGAAGGTGATTTTTCTGTCACAAATCAAACTCTAAATGCCCCTAAATCTGATAAATTAGTCCTTATGCTTCAGAAATGACTTGATAACAAAAGGAAATGTTATCTGTAGCGCAACAAGGCACACAATAATGATATACAGAAAAATAAAAACCTCACTGTATAAAAAAATATTTCGCGGATCTTTCACAAAAATTATTTCGCTCGAAGGACTGTACTAATGCTGCATTTTGGCAACCTATTAAAACTATGAATATTGCATTCGTATTTTTAGGTAACAAGATGAAATGCATTACATGAACGTATACTGAAGCATTAAGTAAATATCGTGCTGTTGGTTTCATTATTTTTACGCTTGGCAAGAAATAACTTAAATTACATATATACCGTATTCTTAAGGTATGTGATTTTTGTTTTACAGATTATTTACTAATTTTGTCAGTTTGCAATACCCCAAGTAAATTTGGAATCCCCCAAGTAATTCCTCAAGTAAATTTTAAAATATCAGAACTTAACTGAATACCGGATAAAATTACGCGAAAACATTTGTGAAAAATTATCATAAACAATGATTAATTGTGGGATTTCTCAATTATTCTATGACTATTTGTGATTGACTTTCTAATCCCCTAAGTCAGGGGTCGCCAAAGTGGTCTATGTAGACCCCTAGGGGTCTATTTAACAACAGTAGGGGTCTATCTTACCCAAGGGGTCGAATGGGGGTCTATTGGGACTCGAAGGAAAAACAGTTCTTAATACGCAAATCACACATATCTAACTGCGTACGTAAAAATTTAAAATATTTTTATAATTGACTTAATATTATATTCTTTATAGAAAATAAAATAATAAATCAGCAAACAATCTGCCCCTTTTTTCCTTATGGGTTTTCGAATGTGGAGCTTCGAGGGGATTTACGGTTAAAATTGACTAATTTCGAACCCAATATATTCGAACCTTGCCAAGAAACACCAGGCACACTCATCTCATTAAGAAGTAAAAAATCTGTAGCTACTTTACTTACTGTTTCTGATTTATTAAATATTTAGACTAATATATAGTTTTATTTTAATTACCTGAAAATTACCTTTGTGGGGGTCTATAGAGATTTCGAAAAATTATATAGGGGGCGATGATCAAAAAAGTTTGGCGACCCCTGCCCTAAGTAAACGCTGAATTCTTGAATTCCTAACTGAATGTCGAAATTAATTAAACAGAAAACATTTTGCCAAGCAAATCTCCTAAAGTGTATTACGTTTATTATATCTGTCGACCATTTTATGTCCTATTTACTTTCTAATCCTTCAAACAAATGTAAAAGTATCAGACTTCTGAATTGAGTGTTAAAGTCAATTAATTGGAAAACGGAATTAAATGGAATTTCCTGAAAAAACCTTCATAAATGTGTTTATTTATTTTATTTATTTATTTTTGAGATTTTTTTTACCATCATCGGCGTTTTTTAAAGTTTATGTTCAAGAGAAGTGTCATATCTTTTTGCAATGAACCATATGATTGCTTGCGAATCATCTGTACCATCCGCACGTTCTTTTTTTAATGTTTCGGAATTAGATCAATCTAGCTTTTCATTATATCAATTGATCGGATGGTATTGAACGCTTTCTTTTAGTGACAGGTAATTTCTGCTGACGTTTGCATAGATCCATATGTATAAGGGTGTATGGGTTTGCTATAAAAATTTGCTAGACGCATAATAAGAAATGATTTTGCACCTGAAAATTTTAATTCAGAAAAGTTCGAAGCCCAAAATACAGCTAAACCTATTATGTTACCTTTGGTTCAAGGAATTACAGTAATGCTTAGCCAAATCTAAAAGCCGTATTCTAAAGATTTTGTAGGTATCAAAATCTTTAGAATACGATTTTTAATATACGAAAAAAATAAAAAGAATTAGTTTTCTGGACACTATTTTATTTTATTCTTTCTTTTCGATAACGCTTCTTTACTGTTGCATTCATTTGATGTATCTGAAGTTATTATTTATTACACATGGATAAACTATGTAGCCATGGTCTCTTGACAGAAGAAAGTATTATGGAAATGGTTAGGCATTCTGAAATGGTCTGAAATGAATCTCTGAAAAGGTTCAATAAAAATAATATATATGCTATATGGCATTTCGTATTCGTAAGTACTTTAGACCTTATTTTCATTACAATAACAGAAGCGACGTAAACCTTTCCTGAAACATATGTAAAAAGAAATACATATTCGTATTCAAAAGATTCGACTGAATTAATGTTCTAGTATTTTTCATGGAGATGAATGGCGATGAATTCCGCAAAGTATTGCACGACTCAGCTGCATCCTGAAAATTTTCAGAACTCCATGCGAAAAAATCCACCGAAGCAAAATATTCTGGGAAGCATACAAATATAAACCTATAAAATATGAAGGAATATTACTAACAAATTATATTTAATTGGAATATATTTCCAATTTAATTGTCTATAGCCCTTTTAATTTCTAATTTCAGTTTAAATACATCCCTCCTTCAAGGATACATATTGCGCCATTTTGCGTCATCATTTCTCTGCATTGCCAAAGCTCTTGTCCAATCGCATGTGAAGGATTAAACCAAAGGAGCCGAGCATTTAAATAATAACTCTAGCTATTTTATATGTGTCACTTTTTCTACTGATGTTGCATATTTAACATGTGTTTGTCTTTCTACAGTTTTTCATCTAGAGTCCAAAAGATTTAACTGCTTTAAACTTTGAGCTGCAGATAGCATAGCACTTCTTGTGCTACGTGATGTCTGTAGAATGTGCTTCCAAAGAATGTTTACTATAGAAAAATAAAATGGTGTTTTAATCTTCAAACTAGTTGTGATTTTCAGTCATGTACTACGCAGCAGTTTCTAGCTTTTATCATGCGAGAGCTCTCCCACTCTGCCCAAGATTGCAAAATAATTGATGTCTTCTCCTTTAAACTGTCTCATCACACCATTCCCAAAATATTACATATATATGTACAGGAAGAAATTAGATTTTAACAGTCAGATATTATGTTTTATTTGTTCGAGATGGCATAAAAAGGTTCTTGTATAGACAAATTTACTTCATGGAATACCACTCTTTCAGAGTATTCGCTTTCCACATTTGATATAAGAACGAGACTGCTGTTTTCGAAATATACTTTTACGCACTTGTAGAGTAATGCAGAAACATCACTGGGATTAAAGTTTATATTTTAGGTTATATAAATGTTTTATTTCTCGATGCATGTGGAATTTAAAAATAATATTCACATATCTGAAGTTAGCTTTTGTATCAGTATTTTAAAATTTCCAGTTTTGCGTATTATAGTGAGAAAAATTCAGTCATACCATTCAGATGTCTACATCTATTAATCCAATATGCCAGAGGCAAAATGTATAAATAAAATATTACCGAAATATATTATCGATATTAAACCTGAATCTAATTTTGTTGAAATTATTAGAATATTTCTATTTTCCTCACTTTTCAGCTGACATATGATGAGAATGCACCAAACACAGGCAAATTATGTCTTTTCTTATATTTCCTTTTCCTGTACATTGACTGAAAGATAATATTTTATTTAATTTTAAAGTTGTTTGGAATGTTTTTATCCTTATTACTAAGCATTGTTTCTCAAAATTATAACTACACATATATGTAGATTGTATGCAAATGAAAAATATGTAGTACATATAATTTCTTTTTTGTTCTGTTTCAATAGGTTTACGAAATTCTAATTTGCTTATTTAAATCACAAGCTCTGATACACCTTTATTCCTCTAAAATAAAGACTCCTGTCACTCTTACATATGCAAAAAACAGAAGATTACCATCAATATTAAGGCATTAATAAACTGTGCACATATATGATAGATGATAATACAAACTGAAGCCTTTCAAGTAACTGCAAGTTAATAAACCTCAGCCATGCTGGAAATTTGATAAGCTCATGTGAAGGTAATTTTCTAAGGTTTATATCGCTATGTTAGTATTTTGAGACTTATCAAGCCTTCAATTTCTGTAGCATTTATAAAGTGATACACAAATGAGTTAAGAATAAGAATGGAAATGTAATTTTACTAGGATAAAATAAATATAGTAGCACTAAAATTTTTATATATTTCTTATCAGTGATAATACAAATATCAAGGCTAGTTATACGCTAATTAGAAACGTTTTAATTAAGCATTTTGCCAAAGAGACCTATCGAATTAATAACTGAGCATTAAGTTTTAATTGAAAAAAATCAGGGCAAGGTATGCGACGAAATTAGATGTAACTTAAAGAGAAAGTTTCGTAATTAAGAAAGAGATCAGGAACCAAAATTACATTATACTTTTATACATATTATCGATAGCATTGTTGGTAATTTGAGTATTAAATCATATATGCATTAATTTACTTAAGGTAAATGATTTTATTTCACGTATCTATTAGTTTAAATCAATTTATTCCTTAGGGACGCTGGCTGCCGTACCGAAGTGCTCGGATTCGAATCCCGGAGAAGGCATGGATGCTGTGCGGCATGGGGGCACTCTAAATATGCGGCGAGCTGAAAGTCCTCTTCAGAGGTTGTGATAGGAAAAGAGGGTTGGGATGCCGTCGGACCCGTCCTCACGGGATACTCTCTATCCAAATTGGGGGCGAAATTGAGCAAAGTCGTACTGTCACCTGTATGGTGTTCAAAGGTCTTGACAACGGCAGACGCAGTCTTGCACTCCTTGCAAAGATGAATTTCGGGGCTTGTTCTGATGTTATGTCAGACAAGTGAGATCAGTCACGCCACATATCACTTGTTCCGGAAGTATGGTGTGCTTTAAATGCTTTGCATAAACCGGCGAAAGCGGTGACAAACCTTCTGCAATTTTGTGATATTACCGTGTTCACTAGAAACGAAAACTCCTTTTCTCTCTTATAATTTCTTCCTAAAATTTGTTAAGATCTTATAATTGAGTATTTTAATAAATGAAACTGCATAATGAAAAGAACGAATGTGAGTATTGTTCTATATAGAAAATTTACATTACTTAAAGACTAAATAAATTACGCAGGTAATTATTGTGTGCATAAAAGCAATAATTTTCACGAATTATAAAAACCGATTCTGACTGATTTCTGCTAAGACCGGTATCCATTGTATTGAGTACTGGTATGCTTAAAAACTAATAGGTGATAATGTACCGTTTATGCCCTAATAAAATACTGTATTTAACTGCATAGCTTTCCTTTCGTTCTAGTATCAGAAACAAATGGATTCTAATTAGAATAATGCTCTCACCAAATAGCGATCTATATTTTTATTTCTTAATTTATCCTAAAACGTTAATACGGTTTCACATTGTAAAAGGTCTTATTTTTGGATACTCGATAGCTTCTTTTCGTTTTTTTAATTTTTATTATTCTTTTTTAGTTTGTACTTTTTAAAAACAGGTGACATGAAATATGTATAATGCCCTCGCCGGGACTCGAACGTCCTGAATACGCGCGGAGTGTGCTACCGTTACGAAGTATGCTATAAGGAGGAAGCAAATACTTTACATATTCCTCCTTTTAAAGGGCGACTGGGTCTTAGAGGACTTAATCGCCAAATCCTGGTGGTAACGAATTATTCAATTTTATCGCAGCAAAAGACGAAGTACACATTTTATCAATTAGCGACTTAGTTTTTACGACACTGACATCGATTCGAGACCAAAATTATTTACCATTTCAAAGACGTTGTGGCAACAGTGGCACATCAGTTAGCAGCCTTATTAAAAAATAGCACCAAAATGGGGGGGGGGAGTGAGTCAATGCTGAGTTCCCCAAACATTTTCTATTTCTTTCTCAATATATGTTCGCAAGGCATTTTATGTTTATCTTCGGTTAATGAATTCATTACTGGTGCTTGATTCGTGGTCACTTTGTATGTATAGATTTTTAAGTGAAATCTGTATATGGAGGACGCATAATAACCTAAGCGTCTGAAATGCAGTGAATAACCTAAGCGTCTGCTACTTGAAACATTTGCATGCCATTTGTCTCTGAAATTATGGAAAGAAAAGCTCTGTTAGGCACAAATATGATACTTGCGATAAATCTCCTGTATTAAATTTTTACACTAGGCATTGGTAATTAGGAGCTAGCCAGAAACTTGCATGTTATCTTTTCGGGTATTAAAAAAACCCTCCTGCAGTTTCATTTCAAGTCATAATGAATATTTATTTCCCAAATGAAATGTATTAAAAATTAACGAATGTTTTTTCTCGATAATTCCTCATACTGAATATTCGAATTCAATACATTGTATTTTTATATAAGTCAAATTATTTTAAACTATGCTAGAATTCTGTAGATTTCGTTTTTCATGAGAGGAAATCAATTGTTAACTCATCTCTTGTAGTATACTTAATTTGCAGGGAGCAGTAATTGGCATTTGCCTTGGAACAATAACATGCCTTGGTTACATGATATATTTAATGACATCACAAGAAACAACACTCTTTTTCCTGAGATTGTTTAAGAACTATTAAATAAAAATAGAAATACAATCGACGTTTTTATTCGGAATTAAACAAAATAACTGTTTCGTATGTATCATTTTATTTTGTATTTTAAAACGTGCAGTATAAAGAAGAAACTTTAAGAAACAAAAATTAGTCTGATTTCGTCCCGGCAGTCAATTCATGACATTTAGATGAGAATCAAAAATAGCAATCTTTGCAATGAAAGTGTCTTAAGTTTTCGAATTCAACAAAATAGAATCTCTTGCTTTTAATTCAACATAAATTTCGATGAGATTTCTTAAAATCGTTTCGAAGCTTCTACATCTGGTGCAGGTAATTTGAAAATATGAGCTGCTTGTACAAAGTTAAATGTCCTGGAGACCTCGTTGTGTCTCAATACCCACTTGAAATGTTTTTGCTACGCATTCCGGGAAAGTAAAAAATATTTCAGGTCTATCATCTTGGAACTATAGATTGTTTCGGCTTTATTTTAAAAAATATCTTAATTACATATAATAATAAGCAAGCCAGGACGTTATAATATGACAAATTTTCAATCATGATATTAATTTTTCTCCATAATGTACATTGTTGTGTGCTAAAAAATAGTCCGTATCTAGTACTATTCAGTTGAAGGAATTACAATTATTCGTGCGCCTATTCTTATATCTGTCGTGACTACGGTCTACAGACTGACCGATAATCGAAGCTCCATTGTATATCAGCAGCAGATATATGGCTTTAATGACAGCTTAATACTAAGATTATACGCCTGCTACAAAGAAAAGATTAAAAATTGTCGCAAAAGACTAGAGAAAGGCAGCAGAATGAATAAAGGGAAAAATAAAGGAGAAATGAAAGAACATAATATTTTCTCTGAAAATTTTCTTTAGGGATTTTTTTAAATGTAAGATGGTGGTTCTCTAACTGAGAAATCATTGATTAAGAAAACTAGCAGTTTAAAAGTAATATGCATATTATTTAGCGATTTATAATCTTATTTTATGTTTAGCCATATCTTTAACTATTGTAACTTATAATAGATATATTTTGTGTAACATGGCACGCAAATAATTAATTGGTTTCATATAAAATTTCAGCATTAGTAAAATTATTTAAACATTTGATTAACAATATGAATTTTATACTCTTGATAAACATCAAAAACTTCCAGAGAATTACAAATAATTATTTTTCGAAATATATTTCAGGATTTTTAAATTTTGATTTTTTTTCTTTTTCTGTACATACGCAATTATGAAAGTATCACTGAAGTTTCTGCTAGGAATTAAATGCCAAATAAAAAATATTGCACAGAATGTGTACCATAATTCTTTCGTATATTTAGTAACAGTCTAAAGCAGGCTAAATTATGGATCTCTATTACAATTATCCGTAACTTTTCCTACATTTCCTATCCCTTCATCATTTCAGTGAAAAATACGAATTTACTTGCATTTTTCCCGTTTACTATTGTAAACATATCAAAGTAATTCATCATATATTTCAGCTGGATTATCATAATGATTTAAAGCATGTTTCAAAATGAAACTAAAATGCTTTAGTATGATCAGTACACCGAACTTAAAATACGCTTTCGTGCTTTTACTGATTTTTCTGCGTCGAACATCCATTGAATATTATACTGCAAAGCGCAGACGAAAGAAGGATGGATATATTGTATTTCTCTGATAATTAGAAATTTAAATTAAATATAAAGCAAATGATTTTATGTATGCATGCCTTTCTCAGCTCCATATTATCTTTATTGACTTATAAAGTCAATAAAGTGACTCTTATAAAGTCAATAAAGAAAAAAGTAAGTCAATAAATATTTATGGAAATTATTAATTGATTGTATGATATCATATTGAAGTCGTATGAAACATATGTATTATAAAGTACATCAATGAAACATCTTTTATTCTTCGTTTGACATTAAAAATACCTTATAGTGAAAATATACAAAAATTTTAAAATGATCCCAGGAAAGAAATTGTAAATGAGGAAACTGCTTTCCAGAGCTGAATTTGTTTAATTTTGCTAATTATACCGCAAATTAGAAACAAAATCAATTTTTTACGATCAACATATTTAAAAGATAATAATGAAAAACTTATCCTCTCACACATTTTGATAAATATAGCTGAGAATGTGAAACTCTAACAGCCATCATCTATGAATTCCTAAAAGATACCTTAAAGAAACATTAAATTTGCAGAATTGGTCTCAAATGACATTCATAAAAGTACTGAAATTGGAACTTTTATATTCAATAATCGATGTTTTGTATAACTCCTAAAACGTTTGCCGTTATTCTTCAAAGTTTATTGTTTTCATTGGGTTTAAATCACTTAATTGGTTTCATTGGATTTAAACCACTTCTGAATCTGAGAATTCAGATTCAGAGCAAATTTCAGATATAAAGTATCAGTTGCTCTTTTAAAAGCATTTTGTAGGATAAAATATAATCTCTTATCTGGAATTTTTTTATGAACGAGTTTAATTTCGCTTATTTATTTATTTGTTAGCTAAATATGTCACATGACTAAAACGTTGTTGCCTGAAAATTTGTCTTATTTGACAAATTACCCTGATCCACGGATGTATAATCAATTGTCGAAGTAATAGTTAAGCAATATTTTTGAAGTAATGCTTTTAGCAATATCAATAAAATAATTTTTTACGATTTACTTACATTTTGCTGATATCTCATATTTGGTCCACTAAAGGCCAAGCGGATAAAACCACCAAATATTGGCGGTTCGAAACGGGTTGCCTGTACACAATTTTTTTGCTTGTGTGTAATTTGTGCATGAGTCAGCCTTTTTTACAAAGTCATCTATGAATGCATTTTTCTGATAAGGCAAATAGCCTTGATGTGCATTGCCGTATTTTTAGCCCAAAGGGGCATTATCTCAGAAGTGCTATTAGACTCGAAACGCAATTTTGCGACGAATCACTATAAAAGGCTGTATCGCTTTTCATATTGTCGCCACCAAATATTTTCGCCCTGCATTACATTTAAAGAAACTAAATAATGAAGAATCTGTATGAATGTGGGTATGCTTCTCGCACTGTGAAAAAACATGGGTACATAGTGTCATCAAATTTTGAATAACTTAGTCCATTCACTTCCTTGAATAACACAGAACATGAGAACGTGGAAGCCCGAATTTGGAATTTCAAATTTATGTTATTCTCTATTTTATATTTTGTAAAACTTAAACAAATTTTTGATTAAACACTTAACAGTTTCAAAGCGAGTAATAGCAACATTTTAGGGAATAAAACATTTTTGTCTCCAGGGCGAGAATATAAAATCATGGAGTGATATAATTTTTTAAATATTTTTTAATTAATTCTAAATCCTTTATCATTGGTAAGGTACACCTTCAAAAAATCTTAACATCTGAAACTTATAAAATTCTGGATAAATTTTAGTTTGATTTTTATAAAGCTTCTCTTTACCTGAAAACATTCAAAATCTCATAAATTTTGAGAAAAAATAATCCCTGTATGGTTAGTATTTTCTTTGTAAACACAAAATTTTATAACCTGAACGTAATAGGCTTTATATTCAATCTTGCCAAACGTTCAGGTGTAAAAACAGCAATTTTTCAAAATGGTGGCGTACAATTTATTTACTTTAAAGCAAATGCTTTTCTGCATTGTATAGCCTAAGCCTTCGCAATCAGAAAATATGTTGTGTGTAATTATGTAATAGGAATTGCACTACGACTCTGTAAGATTAACTGTATTAACTATATATTCATAAACTTATTTATTGCTTTCAGTGACTGTGTACTTTACTGAAAATATGGGCAAGAACTTGAATAATGGTAGTTTTTTCTGGATTTTGATTCCGGTACATGGCGATTCCCTAAACTTTTTATTAGAAAAGACAAATGTGTTTGCCGTGTCTAAATTAAACATGCGGACGCAGTTAGCTGATCAATGTTCAGGTTTACAGAGTGATAAATATTACCACACATTTTTAAAATTTTCTATACTATTAACATTTGGAATGTAAATTGACGAAAGTACCTACATAATTTGTTATGGATATCTTCATTTGTAAAAAAATTGTTAATGTTTGGATTTCTAAAAAGGTTTAAAATTTTTGTTTATTTGTTTTCTTTTGACATGCTTATTCAAAACGTTTATGCGAACTGTTAACATACATAGCTACTAATTCAGTACATGGGAACATTGGAAAATATCAAAATGTTGAATTTAATTATTCTTGGTTTTCAAGCTGCGGCTGTTGTAAAACAATTTAAAATGGAATTCTAAGTTTTAAAAATTTTATTTTGGTAAACAGGTAAAATGTTATTTTTATGCATTTAAAACTATAACTATTAAGATTTTAATAATACAGTCCATAGGAGGTTATAAGCTTTATAATAATGATCTAATTTTAAGATCTGTAGTCTGTAAACTGTTTTGATGTTAGTTTTAAGATATTAAAAGATGCCGGAGTTTTAAGGCATGAGTTGCCAACTTTAGTTAGTGTTCACTTTAATTATTATTAATTGTTACTTTAGTTATTATTCTTAGCGTTATAGCGATATCAACGTCTTCGTTAATAAAGTGGAAGAGAAGAAAAGTGTGTGTGTCGTAGACGTGTAGAAGCAACTAGATGTATTATAAAAGTAATGATTACGTACTTTCTTATTCAGTGAAAAAAAAACTCTCAAAAAGTGTACATCAATAATACATTTTATTTTAAATGTTTTGGTTCTTCTGTTTCCTTTTGTTGTTGCCATTCTGACTTGCTAAAAACAATATTGTAACCTCGACACCAATTGATAGTGCAAAAAATATGACAAACATAAAAATACGTATATGTTTAAAATAAATAAATAATAAATAATGAAATAATTGAATAACAAAATCTGCATATGTGCGTGCGAAGTGAAAATAAATTGATATTTCGATCACTCAGCTGATCAATGTTTACGTATACAAGTAATGGTTTGGAAAATGAGAATGATCAAAAACAATTTGAGAGATCACTCAGTTGTCAAAACATTTTAGTTTTTCCTCTTTGTGCGCTCAACGAATTAACATCAACATTGATAGCCAAAAAGTTTAGTTTACTTCGCGTGCTCGACGAGAATTAACAGCAGCATTAAAACGTCAAATATTATTTGAGGCAGATCATTTGGCGAATGAAAATGAGGGTTGAACGTTGTACAGGATACAGGTCATTTTGGCTGGTCACTTTAATTTAAAACATTATTCGATTCGTTAGAAAATCGAAGGCTTACATATTAGTATATATAACGCGAAAGCAAAGAAAGAAGGCACGAAAGATGTTCTTAGATGGCACGATGAGAACTTTTGAACAGCTTTATCAATGACTACGGGAGAAACTCCTCGGTCAAGGGCAACAAAATCTTAAATAATTGAGTTCATTAGCAAGAAGAGATTCTAAGGAACAAACTTTGGAAGCTCGAAATACATAATAGTAAAAAGAAGCCATTGTTTGCTTAGCTGGGTGACATGACTTAACATGGGGAGATAAACAAACAGAAAAGGGTTTGCGGTAAACAGTTGTGCTGAAATTAGATCTATTGCGAATTATAAGAATATCAAGGAAGGGAAGTGTATTATCAGATTCTGTCTCTAAAGTGAACTGGATATCTGAATCAATCGAATTTATAACAGATAAAGTCTGGGGTAAGTCTTCCTTATCACCATCAAAAAGAGCGAAAGTGCAGTCTACGTAGCGAATTCACAGACGAAAAGATAGTTTTTTAAATAAGTTGACCTCAAAATAGTGCATGTAAATGTCAAGTACAGGACTGACGGGATTAAAGGTAGCTAGTCCTACAATTTGGCAAAAATATTCATTTTGGAAAACAAAGTGAGTTTAACTCACACAAACTTTAATGAGGGAAATTAACTCTTCAATTTCAATATGTGAGAAATGGAATTCTCGAAGTCTAATTTCAAGACATTTTGGTGCACCTTCGACTGGAACATTAGTAAACAGCGATAAAGCTGTTTGCAAGTTCTCATCGTGCCATCTAAGAACACATTCTGATGCTAGAAGCAACATTAATAATTTTGTTGTGCTTCCATTTCATCCTTCTATCAGTTACAAAATTGCACGGATTTTAAGCAAGTTTAATTTTCATGTTGATTTCTTGCCTATAAATAAAATCCGAGGCTCAGTTCTTAAAGATGCCTTTAAGTCTTGGGGAATTTATAGCATATCGTGTCAGTGTGACTTAAGTTATATTGGCCAAACGAATAAAGCATTAAATTTTCGCATAAAGGAGCATGAATCTTACGTCCGAGAAGGCGAAATTAACAAATCTTCAATAGCTAATCATAGTTGGAAATTCAATCACAAGTTTGATTTTGATTCTGCTAAAATTTTCCAGAAGTCTGGCTCTATTAGGGAATTGGATTTTCTTGAAGCTTTTCACATTCACAAAAATTTATCCTGTTTAGTCAATGACTTTAATTCCAATCCAGTCTTGCATAATGCCTTTAAAATTCAATTGTACTAACTTAAACATTCATTTTTGTTACTATTTCTGCCGACAGATGGCGCTATCGGCTCCTTACATTGGTTGCCAGTAGGGTATAAATATGATCGACATTCGCTTTCTCGATTTGCAGAATTTTTTACTCCTGATGAAGGGGGACTTGTTTTGCCCTCGAAACCGACTGGGATTTTACAAAACTTACGCCGATTCAAGGTTGTCGATTTGCCTGTTGTATTTTCCACGTCGGCGTGATTCTCTTGCGTCTTGAACAGATATATTATTCTTGCAGTTAAATTTGTTCGACCAACATCTGAAAGGTTATCTTCCACAGGGATAACTTCGCGGAGGATTCCTCAGAGAATGTGTGTATTATTCTGTAACATACAGCGAAAGAGAATCCTTCATGCTCATTCAGTCCCCAAAATCTGAATCCGGAATCAGGTATCAAAATGTATCGTGGAGTTATCTATTCGGAATTGGCGGTAACGGTTTCCTGTATTTACTCGCGGTAATAATCGCCCTCGTGTAATAGTGACAACCCCGTTTTGAAGCATAAAAAGCCATCAAAAGTATACAGTGTTGTGTAATAGATTTCTCCGTATAATAGTCGCGTCTAGACTTTCACAATGAAAAATTAGCAAAAAAGGTGCGACTATTATGCGAGTAAATACCGTATTCTTGTAGAGAACAGAATATATAATTTTTAGGATGTGTATATACAAAAGCAATTTGTACACACATACCCAACATGGGGGAGGACATAGAATTCAGTAAAATTTCTTGTTTCTTTTCTCTTAAAAGCATATAAAAAAGTATTTCGCAAGCACAGTCACAGAAGTTGAGTAATAAGAACTGACTTTGATGGAATCTGTATGACATCTCTCTTTGTAAAAGATATTAAAATGCAGTAGTACTTTAGTTCTTTCATAATATGGAAAGTTAGTTTTACTATGTGTACCTGTATTTCTTTTCACAGGTAATAGACCTTTGAAACTAATCGGAAATGGATAAGTGTCTTTCTTGACGTGTAAATATATTTCTTGACGATTGTGCTAATCATATCTCTATTTCATTAGTTTGATAATTCGCATAGTCATACATTTTCCTTCTTCTGATTATATTTACTTAGGCAAATTAACCATCATGTGATGGTTTTTGAGATGCTTACAGAACAATACGATGAACGTACAGAAAATTATTATTTAACATCGTTACATTTATCCATTTTACATACGAAATTCCTTCTTTTTTTTAACCAGATTATTAAGTGTTTCTGGAAATTCCATACATTTAATATTTGGAATGCCTGTTCTCGCAATGTTTCGCAACTTTTACATTATCTTGCATTCAAATTAAATTAGGATATTAATAATCTTTCAACTGTCATCAAATGTTCGAATGAAAGAAAGAAACGCCTTTTTCTCGTTTTAAATTGAAATCTAGAAGTGATTAATCTTAGACACGTCAAAAATTGTAACAACCTAAAAGCTGACATTTTCGCCTCAAACGTTAAGCCAAGTTATGAAAGCAGGGATAAAAATTCTTGAAGTATATTAAAAGTGTTACTAAAGAGAACACAAAGAAAGCCACGCAGTCTTACTGCTTTATACTGCACGTATAATATAAACAAAATTTTTGCAATCATTAGAAACTCAAACGTTTACGGTTTGTTGTTTCATTGCAATAATTATTTATTTACTGTATGCTGGAACGAAACTCGTATTGTCTCGAATTAGATCTATCCAAGCACTGCACGCTTTTAAGATAATAAAAAAAGGTTGTAACCGTAATCTAATACATCTCATAAGCACAACCGAATGAAAGTATAAGGTTAAAAATATTGAAACTCCCGCTAATATCTGAAACAGTTTCTATTATGTTTATATTCAGAATGCAAGTATTAATTTTAAAACATCCGGGAAATAATACGGGCAGCGCAATTTAGACGATATTAACATTTCTTCTGAGAAAAATAAAATCAATTAATGGTCTCCATGTTGAATGTTGTTTTTAATTATAAATAAAAAAACAAGCTTAATTACAATATTCATAACTATTTGCAACTTCCTTATTAAAATAAACAACGGTTGAGCGAGATTTAAAGTAAAAGAAATCCATAAACTTTAATCCTGACGATCGTTAGATGCATAGCAAAAATTATAGCCTCAAAGCGACATATCGGTTCCACCCCTTTTCGATTGTCATGTGCATTGCATCAATAACACCATTTGCTTATGACGTGCCTAACAAAAGCCCGGGCACTGGGCTATGTGCCCGTGACGTCACAGCTAACTTCTGCAGTGCAGGGGGGGAAATGGCAACAAGCCAAAGTCTTCATTTGAAGGCAACAAAAGTTTGGACCTTTAGAGAAATTGGCGCGTTATATTCTTTATTCCATGCGATCCTTACGTAGGAGATACCTTGGACGTAGACTCTCCATTTAAAGCAATTTATTGATTTAAAGAAATGGATTTTTCAGTTAACTTATGGTTTAATTTCAAGTGATTCTACTTTTAAGTAAGCTGTTACTGTTATTGACCGGTTAGGCAGCTACTTCGGCTACTGGCGCCTGTTAACTAAAATTACGAAATGTGCTTTTGCTCCTTCCTAATCAAATTAACTTTCGGTTTAGTGTATAAAGATATGATTCCGGTTTTTTTTTCCCTCAGGTATGAGCGTACGCGGGTTATCTGCATAAGGGACGGGATGGCTTCATGGTAAACTTTTTAAGGGAGTAACAAAGTAAATCTCCAACCAGCCTGTCAGTTTACCGATGTTTGATGATTAAAATATGTAATTATTAACCAAATAAGAAATGATATTTCACCTATAAGACGATCCTGCATTTAGATGGAGTTTACGAAGAAGAAAAGGCAGAATATTCTCACTTAAATGAGTAAAATGATAGATAAATTTAAATACCATACCACGAGGTAAAAACTAAATACCTATATTTTCCTTTTCAGTTAAAGGACTGTTTGAATGAATATATTGATATAATTTTTTCATTTTTAGGCTGCGCTAAAAACAAGGATATTGTTTCCTGAACGGTTTTTCGAGGAAAGAACATTGTTTTGTCTTTGAACAAATGAGATAATTTATTTCAGGGTAATCATTTAAGTTAAATTATAATTCAATAACGTCATTTTAGAAAATTCGGCGTAATACTTATATAATATTTTCTGAACGTTACACACCGTTAAGAGAAACAAAAATATTCAGTGTAAATTAAGTGTTATGAATTATAGTATTATGATTTTTTTACCTCCCGACAAATCTATGTACATAGGTAAAGGAAGTAATATTTGCGGTCCAAAAATTCGATAGCGAGTTTCAGTAAGTAAGCAAAATTTATGGCTCCACAATAAGTTTTGACTACTTTTGTGTGATGATGATATTTTTCGCCCATGATAACTCTTACATGAAATTTCCGCAAATTTTGGGTAAAAACCGGAAGTGGTACTTTACAGAAAGCCCATTACAGTCTTTTGTAAAAACCTGTTGTAAAATATAATCCAAAACTTCTCATTTTATTATTTTAAATTTTTATATCAATACGAATAACGTATTAAATTTTCGCAAAAATTGATAAACTGCAAGTGATACTTTATTTGAAACTCTGAACGGACTTCGGTAAAAAATATATTATGAGATAATCCAAAACACCGCAGATTTGACATTTAAAATAGACATGTGATTGAGAACAACATATTACATTTAAAAGCATTAAATGCATTCCTACAGATATGACAGTTATGCTAAATGCAAGGAGAATAAGTTATTTCTGACAACGAGCTTTTGTTATGAAGCAATTAATATATTATCCTCATTCCTCATTTCTGGGCTCATTTCACATTTACTGTCGTTATGTATTATTTTTACAAAAATAATATAGCACATAAAAATAATATATATAGCGCAATATGTCTCAACCTGTTTTGTTCCATGCAGTCCTCTTACCACTGCTAGACGATCATTCCCTGACTCTCCTTTCCCAAACTAGAGAAAATATTTACGTATTTATTTAAATTTAGAATTTTTTAATGTATTTTATAAATTAAACAAGAAAACGGGTAGAAAATGTTGATAAATATTAAAACGTGATAAAAGTAGCTTTTATATTCATGAACTAGAACTAAATACCTAAATAAAAGGCTGACCGTATTCCCCGCTGAAACTATCAAATATCCACCCAGTTATTAACTCCTGCGAATATGAAAAGAAATGTATAGCAACACTTTACATTCTTCTGGGAATTCTAAAAATTTGCTGCTTTAAAAAAATTGTGACTGTTAATTCTTTGACTTATAAATTCGAAGAACTATATGATCAGAGGGTATGCACTTGTGCGCAAGATTAAGAGAATTCGCAAATTATGTCTAATTTTAAGAAAAGCATTCAACCAAAATTACTAATTATGCAAATTTTCATAATCGAGCATGCACATGCATTGTCTGCGTAACTCTGACTGTGAAGAGAATACAAGCGCAGGAGGGTTTTTGGCGATTTGTGTGCTCATACACTTTCATGACATTCGCCACGTTTCTCGCAAGAATGGGTATTTCGTAAGTGTTGTGTGTAAGGTATTAGGTATGATGAGTAGCCACACACGTATGAATGATGGAATGAGATGAGGAATCGTTAGTAGATTGGAGGTAGGCCAATCAGAAGTACAAGTGGCTACACAGCTTAATGTAACGCCCAGGGTCGTCTGCAATTTGTAGAAACGGTTTCAGGACACTAAATCCATATCGACAAGGTCGATCGAGATCCACAAAGGTGAATGCAATCATTATTTTGTACTTTCAGCGCAGCGACACTGGATTGCTACCGCTTCACAATTCTCACGTTAGCTGTATGTCGCTACTTCAACTCACGTTTCACGGTTTACATTTGCCCGAAGGTTTCATGAAATAGGGCTGTACTCCAGAAGAACCGCAGTATTCATCCCACTCACTGCAGCATACAAAAAAGCGCGATTACTGTCGTGCAGACAACATGCGTCGTGGAACATACTTTATTCAAAAACCGCGTTTTTATAAATGAGTCGAGATTCAGTCAGGACAGTGATTCAGTCAGGACTAATTAAATTCGGATTCAGCCAGGATACTGACTCAGCGTACCTTTATTTTGAGAGATCCTCTGACACAATACCGTCCTTTTCTCATCAGGGTAAAGGTTCATTACGGTAGTGGAGGTGTAATGGTTTGGGTAGGCATTCTGTTAGACGGCGGTACATTTCTGACTGTGACAAAGGCATCCTGACTACTATGAGGTATAAAAAGGAGATATTAGAGCACTGCGTTCGACTTTTTAAGGACACAGTTGGTCCTGTGTTCCTGTTAATGGACGACAACTCTCGTCCACATAGGACACAAATGGTCGACAATTATTATCTGAAAAGAGAGGCTATTCACCGCAGAGTTGTTCAGCCAGATCTTCTGACCTTAACCCTCTACAGCCTGTCTCATTGCTTTTGTTAGAACTAGTTCATCTCTCCGTCTTCCTCCAAGAACCATGCCGGAGTTGAAAACTCTTTGATCCAGGAAGTGGGATCGACTGCCACAGGGACTCCTCAACCGATTCCTCAACCGCCTCCTTAACACACCGTCACGCGCGCTATCTGTCTGGCTGTGAGGGTACATCGTATCTTATGTTAGACTCATCTACAATTCGATATCGCAACGTGGATTTTGGATACCCCTGTGCTATGAAATTTAAGCACAATCATGCGTACCGGAAAAGACTTTGAAAGGTAGAGCTCTTTTTGCGTTATAAATGTATATTAATTCTAAATTTCATTAAAATCTGTCTATTAGTTTTCAGAAATTCGGCATAATGTCAGATTCTCTTAATTTTGCACACGAGTGTTCTACTATTGATGCAGTACTGTCAAATCAAAGCATGAGAAATAACGTATATATGAGCACGTATAGCTATCATTGTCTATTTTATAGAAGAATAGAATAATAAAAAACTAGTTAGTGATTGTAACTAGTCATTAATGATGATTATAACTAACACTGAGCCGTAAATTTTATAAACAAGTTAGATTTTTCAAACGATTAACCGGAGCTGATAATTCACTTAAAGGTCGTTCCTGTTCCGGTCATGCGATGTAAACATCAGATACTTACAAATGAATATAGGATACCCGCATAGGAGAAACATATCGTAAGATTGACAGTGACGTAATATCATCACCTGCATAGCATAGAAACCGGTTTCTAAACTTTCGTGTGGCTTAAAAGCTCCTACTGATTCTACGCAGTCCAACATTCTGATCCCGTGCTCATTCCTAAGGAAAGCACTTACGCTTAAAACACTGAACCATTTCCGTAATTCCTAAGGTCATTCTCCTTACTCGCGCTTATTATTTGAATATGGGATACCTTAAACTATCCCCACTTGAGTGTTACAAGAACTGGACTGCATAAAACATATCTTTTACTCAATTCTAGCTTATTCAACTTAGCTAAAATTAAATTTTAAGCCCTCACGGTTGTATGACATCAATCATGTAATATATTAACGTTGAAAACCAATCTGCTTAAATATTCTAGAGAGAGGAGCTACTTAAGGTTTTATCTAGATTCACAACAGGAGTCTCTTTTTCAGCGTTTCTAAAGTAATTTCCCTCAAAAACTCTTATAATTATTGATAAATAATTTAATTAAGCTAATCATATGTTAACAAACTTTTCAGTCCTTTTGGTGCATTAATTCGTATTTGTAATTTTCTAGTAAATTTAATAATAATTGTATTTCACTAATTTTCACATTTTGCAAATCATCTTATTTGTTACCTTGATTTTTACCTTTTCAACATCGTCAATAAATAGTAAATTATTTTAACAGTTAATCAGCTTCCATTCTATTGAAATTTTTATATTACGGCTTTATTTATATTTTTGGTCAATTTAGGGACATAAAATTCATATTTGCAGAAATGAAAAACTGCAGGGAAAACTATGGTAAATAAATATAGTGAATTTTAAAGAGTGCATTTATTCTATTGTGGTTTATGCGCTATCTATGAAGTAGATTTAATTCAATCCAATAAGTTTAAATAAAATGCAAGGAAAAATACATATAATTTAATATTCCGTACAAGGAAGTCATGTGATGTAGACATCAGATTTTTTTCAATAAATTTTAGAGAAAAGTTATTTTTGTTTAAACCAACTGTTGTCTTACGAACTTTATAATGGAAAGCGAACGGTGTTAACTACATTGCTTAAAAATATATATTTAAATGTCTTTTGAGACATGAATTTAAATGTGTTGGAACAACGGATATCATGTTAAAAGAATCTGATCAGTAACGGAAATTCAGAGAGTTCTGCAATCCTAAATTTCTAAAATCTGGATCCAAATTCGATCTCCAAACTATTTTTTACTGTCTCCCCCAAAAAGGGAAAACTTTATTTAATATTAAAAGTTATTGAATACAGGATAAATAAAGCAAAATTTTTAATCTGCGTCTAACTGAAAACTATCTTAAAAATGTTATTTTTTTCAAAATATGTAATTATTCATTAAAATAATACATCTTATATTTAGTAAATAAAAAAGTAATTTAACCGCTCAAAATTTTGAGAATCGTTTTCTCAGTGTAATTTGATAAAAATAAATTTTCAAAAGGAGCTTAGATATTTTTATAACTTGTCCAATTTTTTTTAATTTACATCCACTGCACAGATAGAGGGTTATTTCAAAAGTTAACTCAGGTAAACACAAAGCATGCTTTAAATTTTCTTCAGAAAATTAAGGGCGTCATACTCAAAACTAAGTTCCACAGTCTTAATTTTGGTGGTATGAATCCACGGAAATTACAACAATTGCGTTCTTATCGCATCTTATGATTCCAAAATTTAGAGTTAACATTTAAAGTTTTAAGTTAGAATTCTAAGGATTTAAATGACGAAAGCGTGAAGGTTCAAGTATTCAAGTCTCATCTCTAGTTTTGGCAGAAAAGTATTTACTCAACATATTAATTGAACTACTACTTGAACAACCGCTGAAAGTAACACATTTTGGGTAAACATTGCAGATTAATAATTAATCTCTGCATAATTATTTTAAAGACTACATCAATACGAGTTACTCTTTCCGCTGCATTTTTTTTTTAAATTTAAAAGTAAAATTCTATAAACATTATTTTCATGAAAGTGAAAATGCGTGTATATGGTATCATTTTATGTAAAAAATTTAAATAAAGTAGGCATTTTCTATGCCTTGACTGTGCATTTCAATAGAATTTGCATCGTGGATACATATTTTAAAAGAATATTTTGTTAGAAATTTATGTAAATATAGGTGTAATCTAATATAATATACGAGCGTGCTGCAAACTTCCGGGCCGATAAGAATAGGGCTCATGGTTAATGCAGCACACCCAACACAGATTAAAACAAAAATATAGTTAGAAACATCAAAATGAAATTCCCAGTATTGTTCTATTGTCATATTTTTAAAGTTCATCAAATCCTTTTCAAATATAAACTCTTTCCTGCGGCAGTAGAATTCCTTTATGTTACCATATTTTTCTCTAGTGTGACGCAATAAAAAGCAGTCTTCGACGAAATGTCGAGCATTGCCTTTAGCAGTACAAAAGCTACAAAGACGACTATTATTTTGCAAATTAAATCTTTTCAGACACACCGAAAAGCGTCCGTGTCCAGTAATTATTTGATTGTAATCAAAATCACATATCGTTCTCATACTTTCAGTAACTTAAAAGTTTCACGAATATTCTTTCTTTTTTCCCGAAATGTTCCATTTCTCTTTCCAGCAATCATAATAGAAATCCTTTATTTAACCAATAACAATTCTTTTTGTTGCCTGAATATCGAACGCATCCCCGGCATTACCTATATCAACCTCTTTGGCCAGCATGTCGACTCTCTCATTGGCTATAACACCAATAAGAGTTTTCACCGAATACATCTGAATCTTCATTTCATATACTTTCTCAACTTTTACAAGGAGACCTTTTATATATGAGACCAAAATATTAGTGTTGTCAGCATCTGTTAGTGCTTCCAAACCACATAATGAGTCCGTATATAGTATATTAATTATTAATATATGTTTTAAAGTCAGGTTTTCATCAACCCATTTAAGAGCAAATATGATATCAGCCAATTCGGCTTGGAAAACCGAATAAGGTTCAAGTCTAATTTTGCCATTGTCTATTTCTATACCAGACAAGTAAATTCCATTCGTTAGTAATATATTTTTTGTGTACACCAGGAAAAAAAAAGACAGTTATATATCTACAGTTCTGCTGGGCTGATTGACGAAATTGAAATTGCGTTCCCATGCCTCGAAAGTGCGATTTAGGATATATATTAGATCCACATACAGCCTTGTTCTAATATAGGTATTTTGACACATAATGGGACTTTTTCTGAAATAACATAGCCATGCTTTTTTTCCATATTTCGTTACTAAGAATCAAGTTGTGCATGAATATTAAGTTTTGTAAAATTTAGTGCGAAATTACGGAGAAATTCAAAAATTTAACTTAGCGTAATTTTTTTTCAGTTTGAGCCAAGAATAATTCACTTGGCGAACTTCTTAATATACCTATTTCCCTTCCCTTCCATTGTGCAGGAGCGGAAACAATGTCACATCGTTACTACTTTCAAATAATTTTAGCAAAGTGCATAAACCACATTTTCGTTATTATCGCTTTCAACAACTATGCCAAATTTCAAAATGCTCCAATATATAAATTAACGTATATCTTCGAAAATTTTGAATAAAAAGCTCTAATTTTTTGCAGGTCTGCTTAGAAATGCATCTACTTTAAGGAGATTGTAAAATTTTTATAGGTTATAATTCAAAAATGTTTTCGAAAAATTTATAAAAATGATTTAAAAATACGAATTTTAAAAGTAAATCATAAAAAATGGGTGAATTTTATTTGCAATCAATCTAAATTTCGAACGTTATAGGAAGGAATCAAATAAGTTTCACACACACAAAAAAGAGATTTTAATAAATACATATCAAATTGAATTAACATTGAGGAGCTAAAATTTTAAAACATGGGAGTTTGGCATAATTTGACTCGTAGAATCTAAATATGGAAAAAAAATTCGCATGTCATTTCGGAAAAATACCTATTTTGTGTCAAAATACTTATATTTGAATAATGTTATATATAAATCTAATACATATCCTAAGTCGCTGCTTTCGACACATGAAAAACACAATTTGGATTTCGTCAATCGGCCCAGTAGAACGGGAGATGTAAGAACTGTCTCCCCCTTTTTTTTTCGCAGAGTACTTCTAATTTATTTTTTATGTCACCCAGCTGGTATAGTGATTCGTGACCTTGACTGCCGTAGCGATGGGCCCGGGCCAGTACCCGCTACATACAAAGTCAAGCCTTTGCCTCTGGGGTTCCTTGAACGCTCTGACGTCACGTAAGTCGTCTTTCCAACAGCTTCCTCGTGGTCTCGCAGCGTACTGAACCGGCTGTTGTTTGAAAGTGTAATGTGCTGTAATAGAATGTTTTACATTTGCGAATTACTTTATTCTTTTCTCTATGCCACACAAATGCTGTGTCGCAACATGCAAGGGAAATTATAAGAATGGCCCGAAGATGGCCGTATTTAGTTTTCTTTAGTATATTTTATTTCTTTTTAGAGTTGAATATATGCAATGCCTTATGCATTATCATTTTTGCCTTTTTATGAAGGAAGCGGATATTTAGTAAAATATATATTCTGCAAAAAACAAACCAGCAACAATCAGATTTTAAACATATATTTTATTACCACCATCAGAAGTATGTTAAATCAATTTCTTTATTATTATTTTAAGTGTTAAAATATTTAGAAAAGTTAAGATACGTATTTGAAATTAGGAAATGCAGTCGATGAAGGGCAAATCGGATATATATATCTATGCGTATTTATTTATTTTAAACCAAACGATATAAGCCTTCTGCAAGGGGAGGGAGGAACTACGTTTCATTTACTCTCGTCTTACGGGAATAACAGCGATAAGTGGTTTCATGTGGCAACCATGCTTTCTGTAGATAGGACGACTCTAGTGACGTAGAGTCAGTCGTGCCGTGGCTTTGTATGTAGAAGGTACTGCCCGGGCACGAATCTTTTTCGAAAAACCATCCTTCCCTTCATAGGAGGCAGCGGTGGCCATCTATTAGGTGCTTCCACAATGAAATGGCCACTACTTCCAGCTCTTGTAGTGGCACAAGGCTAATAGCTATTAAATAAAGCGCCCCGTCATTAAAAAATTATTTTGTATTTTTTTGTTTATTTACTTACTTATTTGGGGGACATAATAATTTTACATTCATGTTTGTTTTTTATTTTATTTCAAATTTGTGGTCCTTTTGTAATTAAGTATGTATAATTTTTCATATATTATAGTGTAGATCTCTGAGTCCACTGAAGGTTGGAATGATATGAAGAGGTAAGTAGAATCAGGGATATGGAAAGGAACAATCTCATCCGACCTTGGTGACATTTTTGGGGGGAATTTAGCGATATCTGGCCATTTCTCACGAAGTTGACGACTTTCTAAAAGTTTTCCAAAACACGTTTCGAAACTCTACGAATGTCTGCTTCAAGTCCTAGAAGTGTTCATCCTTTTCCACAAAAAACCTCTACAAACAGAAACTGCGACCGGAATAAATCAATTCAGTCGAACACCTTTCCTCTTTTTAACACCGATGAATGTTATGCCTATTTAGACTTTCCTTTGCGAGCGATTTTGGTGACTTGAGATATTCTTCGTATATTTAAGAAAATCTCGCCACATTTTTTTTATTATTTTTTGGGCTTATTGTAGCTTTTATCTTGCCTATAAGAGTTGTTCTTTTACTCGAAAAAGATTTACGTTTTCCTGTTAATAGGCGTAGTTAATTAAGGAGTATGCATTATTTCATAGCGTGCAAGAATATGTTTCAAATATGTGTGATAATTCTAATAGTTATCTTTGACAAAACAGATCGTATGCAAGAGGAACGTTTTGATTACTATATCATTATTAACATTTTGATTATTATGTCGGAAAAATCATATGAACTAATGAAATCCCTGTTAAAATTTTTGGAAGAGAGTGAAACGTTTTAAGTAAAATTTCCAATAAGTTTGACATTCATAAGGAAAAAATTGCAGAAAAATGATAGGAAAAAAATGAAGATATTAAAATGGAATTAAGGGCAATGGTTTTCTTATCGATCTTAACAGGATTCTTATGTGAATAGATTTTTGCTTCCAAACTGATTGATTATATAATGAAGTCACTATAATGCTATGGGGATGCAAAAGAGAATTACTGTTGATTTTCTGATCTTCCATTAAATCAGCTCAGTGATAAAATATTGAGGTCATTACACGTAAAATAGCAGTATTGATTTTGAGAAAGTGATTAGTAAAGCCTCAGTTCTCTGTGAATTGACTTGAAAAATAGCAAAGAGGAAAATTAAAGAGAGCTTTACATTCAGCTCAATATCATTGTTCTTTTAAATAATTTGAAAATTGGGATTCTAGGTGTGCAAATATGACTTGAGAAGTATTAGTTATGAAATTTACTATGAATGACACTTTTTAGTTCCTAAAAGCATCGGTAATGAATCAGTTCGTGAAATAAATTTATATTTAAAAATTGAATCAGTACGTTTTTCCTTTGCGCCCGTTAGGTATTTAGATATTAAATGCTACTGCGTCAAATATCAAGAGCATAAGTAAGTATTGTTGTTTCAATGCAAGCAAATCTGGCGTTGAATTGAGTGATGCTGTGTCATAAAAGGTAGTGAATGCGTTTTCGTCAATGTAAACAAATCTGCAAATAAATTGATAGCTATTAGAAACTAATTTTTGCAAAGTTTTCACATTTGTATAACAGATATAAAAATACTAAATAACTCAAATTCAGAGACTGATTTGAATTCAGAAAATGTTAAAAGTAAATTTAGTATCTAAGGAAGAAGAGAAATTTCTCCAACGTGCAAATGTTGTAAGAAATTATAAGATTTTAAGCGTTGGAAGTAAAGGCTGTAAATATTCAGACTAAACTGCGAATATTGTGAGCAATAGTTGGAAGTAAATGCTGTTGCGTTGCAATTTAGTCATTCATCTGCTATTTCCTTTTTGATTGATAACTGCCGTGTACAGTAAGTATATGAAAGATCCGTGGTTCGCTTTCTGATTAGCAGCCAGTAAATGTTTTACGTTTCTCTCTTCAGAAATACCAAATAATTTCCGCGGTAGTACACAAATTAAACACTATATAACTATAATTCCACTCAGACCTAGCCAACTAGGTTTCGTCACATTTTTCCCACCAGAGCCCTTTTTGGTATTACAAATGTGTTTGTTTTTCTGAAAAACAGAATCATCTTCTGTAGCTTTGCAGTTTTGTGACCAACGCGATGGTTCAACCTCATTCTAACGGACTTCTGGTTCTGGGATTACTTGAAATATAAGGTATACATATTAAATCTACAAGATTGCTCAGAATCGAAAGATGCCAATAAACGTGAAGTTATGTAGATTTCTCTTGCGATGTTACGTTCATCATTGTTTGTCGGCAATCTCCCATATGCAATGCGTTATTATCTGCTAAGGTGAGCACGTTGAAAACTTGTAATTCCAATAAAAGTTTTTTCTCCCTATCCTCTTCGGTGTTGTCATTAACCTTTACAGCGTTCTTTTTTGCAAATGATTTACGCTGGCAACTGCTGTGCTTTAAATATTCACAGCCTCGAGAGTATGCCTTCAGTATCTGAAATATCAATATCTGAAATTTCATTTCAGTTGGTTGAGAGGATTAGAAGCTAGGTGTTCATATATAGGGATATTTTTCATGATCATCCTGTACTTTTTAACACCTCCTCTAAAAGCATACTCTGAGACAATACGCTGAATCTTTTATACCAGTTAGAGAGATCGCTGTAATGCAAAGTACTCTCACGTCCTAAAGCGTGCTAACATCACGTCCTTTACCTAATCAGCTTTTAGCTAGAAAACAGCTTATTTATACCTCAAACTAAATTGGCTTATTATTCAAAAAGCTTTTTTTGCGTAAACTTTAACTTAAAATTTATTTGAATTGCATATGAATGAAACACGTAATGTTAGGAGATAAAATATCAGAGCTCTTACAAAGCTCTGCTAGCTCAGTAGCCAAGTACTAGCAAATCACATCCATGGTGTTAAGATTTTACAATGGAAAATAGAGGTAAACACAGATGATGCCATGGAATTACTATTCTGCGATATCAGTATGCGTCAATAATTACGGTCTGGGCGTGATATTGCTCCATCATAAGTATGATTTACATCATTTGTCTTCTTCCAAAAGAATAAAGTAAAAGTTTCTTACCGCATTCGGTGTTAATAGTACACTCAAAATGATAAATAATTTATTTCAGCCAAATTACAACACAAGCAATGGCGCACAAAGTGGGCGAGGGACATTTGAAGGCCAAGGTACAAGTCCAGGCAAGGGCATTTTCACATCTTCCACATCAAAAAAACCTATTGTTTCTAAAAAGCTACAAACAAATTTCAGAAGCTCGTGCAAAACAGTTTTAGCATTTTTATTGACAAAAAGTTAAAAACAGTTTTTTTTTAAATTATACAAAATGGCAAAATAATATACTTTTTCAAACATATGTTTCTCTCCTGGATGCAAATTGTTTTTTCTCTACTCAAGATTTTTTGTTTTCCAAATAATTTTTACTATTTAATTTTAATTAAATAACTGTTCATAGACAGGGTTTTTTTACGGTACTGAGAGACCTCTGTAGCTTGAACTATCAGCCGCAAAGCAACGAAATTTTGTACGGGGAATATTGACGATATCGGAAAAAGGAATCCGCGAAAAAAAAATTAGTTAAAAAAGTTGCCGATAGGGGAAAATGTGGCGCTTTACACTTTAAGACAGCTAAAATTTTGCATAAAATACGCTTTTTGCAAAATGCAAAATCCCGATTACGTAGTCGACACCAGCGCCAGTATTTTGAGTTATGAAAAGAAGCGGGGCTTTGAAAATCATTTCAAGTATCAGTTGCTTTGTAAAATGCGTCTCATTTTAGCCCAGCTTGCATTACTTATGAAGTTGTTTTATCGTAATCAATCCAACGCAGCGGCTGCTCTTCGCGAATTTAGAAGTCGAAAGAATTTAAATAAATCTCTATCAATTAATGCAGCGAAAGCAATGATTAAAAAATTTGAAAAAACAGGTTCTCTCGCAACTGGGCCTGGTAGAGGACGGAAACCGATATTGGAGGATACGATCACAGATGTTGCGACTGCAGTTGTTGAAAGAAATCAGACGAGCACTGCTGGTGATAGCAGCACACGTGGAGTAGCCCGACAACTGGATATTAGTGCTTCAACAGTATGGAAAATTTTAAGAAAAATTCTTCACTTTCATCCATATAAAATTAGTCATTTGCATGAATTAAAACATACAGATTAGGATCTTCGATTAACCTTTGCTTTGATATTTCTTTTCAGGATGGAGGTCGATGAGGCTTGGCCTTGAAATGTTTTCTGAAGTGATAAGGCTCATTTTTGTTTGAATGGGATTGTCAACACTCAGAATTCTAGAATTTGGGCATCTGAACAACCCCATGCGGTTCAAGAAATCTCAATCCATTCCCAAAAAGTAAATGTTTGGTGTGGTTTTACTGCGGATTTTATCATGGGACCATACTTTTTTGAGACTACCCAAGCAGGACCCCAGACCTTTTCCGTAAATGCTCAAAGATATCATGATATGCTGAGTAATTTTGTTATCCCACAACTTCAGCAATGCTTAGATAAAATTGTCTTTATGCAGGATGGAGGACCACCACATATAGGTACATCCGTACAACAACTGTTGCACCATCACTTTACTGAAGGAAGAGTCCTTAGTCGCTGTTTTCGTGTTGCACGGCCACATCACTTTCCGGATCTAACCCTATGTAACTTTTTTTCTGTAGGGTTATTTAAAATCGAAGGTTTATCTTGGTGGAGTTTTTAATTTATCAATTTTAAAGGAAAACATAATACGAACTGTTATGAACATTCCTCCTGAAATGTTTCATTCAGTGTAGAGAGTACAGTGAACAGAATCCAATGCTTAGTCCAAGAAAATGGAGTCATATTGAAAATAGCCGATGTCTTCCTCGGGAAAGCGATTCTGGTGAATAAAAACAAAGAATAAAAAGGAAGTCGAATAGAATGTTCTCTTTTTTTTAAATTTGTAACCATTTACAGAAGTTATTTCTTAGAATAAAGCACATTTGTGGAAAAATTAATTCTTTGCTATTTGTTGGCGCGTTTCTATGCCACGAGAAACTGTCTCCGAGCAGTTGGTTGCTGGGCGGTTACCTTGAAGGTTGGACTCTCGTCTCGTCGTCCCTTAATATTGCAATCTGGAATTCTAAAAAATGTCTCTCGTATTAAATTGTAATAGTAATTAATTCTCGTTTGAACATTGTGAAATTTTTACAGTCCCCAAAGAATAAATAATTATAAAATTCAACTTGTTTCGAACTTCATTCGTTTATCAAAAACATTTTGTGGTCAAGTCTTCACGGAGGAAGTGCCAGTTGACCATGGATACCACTGTTCTAAATAGACGTCGTGGAAATATAAAAGCCCAGTTAACCAAAAATTCGAAACTTAATCCTGAAGATGTTAATAAAATGGACAAATTTGAAGTCTATAATAAAATCGAAAATCTAAATTGTCTGGAAGATAAGCTCGAGGAATTAAGAAACCAGTATTGCGCGGTATTGAAAGATGAAGAAGTGGAAGAATGTGAACGCGAATTTGAGGAATTGGATGAAGAGCTGCAAAGCCAAAAGGTAAGATTTAGGGGTTTTTTGGAATCCAAGGAGAGTAAAACGTTCGAGCGAGTTAAGACTGTACATTTTGAAAGTAAGCAGAAGTTAAATCTTAAGCTTCCAGAAATAACTTTACTTAAATTTGGTGGTTAAATAATTTTAAAATTCAATTCAATAGTATAATTACTTCTAATGAGTGTTTATCTGATAGTCAGAAACTGTTTTATTTAAAGTCTGCTTTAATTGGGAGTGTTAAGCAAGTTGAAAGTATAGACGAATAAACACAGATCATTGTTACTTTAAGTAGAAAATAGTAAACAAACTTAGTATAAATTCGAGAATACGTTGTGAAGTCACAAGCTAAGTTCCACCCAATTATAGACGTCACTTAGCTCCGCCTTCGAAATAAGTCCTTTTAATTTGAACTGTAGCTCTTACTGCTTTTACTTCGCCATCATAAGCTTTCGAAAGTCCACTAACTGTATATGGATGGTGATGCAACTCCTCTACAGTTTGTTGAAGCAGAACTAAAGTATAAAGCTCACTGAAATATCATAGGCAGACTAAATAAGAATGTTTGAAAATTAAATGTAGCATATCATCGTTCTCTTGTTTCATTTCATACGTAAAATTCGCGAAACTCATAGTTTAAGACAGCATCTATATTTAATTTACGCCGGCACTATGTAGCTCAAAATTATTTCTGAAGCAATTAGTTTGCGGCTGGCCGGAAAGATTAGACACGTTAGTCTGCCTCATTCTATATCAAGACTAGAATATAAACATATATGCAAGGCGTGACTTCTTTTCTGTGAGTATGTAGAGACATTACGTTATTTCGAAGAAGGAGACATGTAAAATGAGCAATGCCCTCTCCAGGACCACGTACCTCTGGAATACGCGCCAAGCGTGCTGAGCACTACACCACGAAGGCATGCTTAGAAGGCGGAAAAAATACCTCATAAGTTGTTCTGTTATTTATAATGAAATAATAAAATAAGTTGTTTAATATTAACGAAATTTAAAAAAAAGTTTATAATTTTAAATTCCTTGTGGAATATATAAGAAATTATTCCGTTACTCTGTAAACACATTACGTTATTTCGTTGCCCTGGCCGGAATTCGAGCCTCTGACCTCTTGAATATGCGCCGAGTGTGCTGACCATTACACCACGAAGGCATGCTAAGATGGCGGGAGAAATACCTTATATACTCCCCCTTTTAAATCTTTAAAGACCATACCGGCCCAGATGGCCCTTCATTTAAACGACCACACCGCCCCAAACCCCGAAATTCCGATGTTGTTTTCTTCCCTTCCCAAAAGTATGCAATAGCAAAAACAGTTTCCCAAAATGCATTGCATCAGCTGCAGATAGATTGCCCTAAAAGGATTTATTTGTACCTGCTTATCTTTATTTGTTAGAAGTATAAAGGATGTCATTTGAAATCTTCACTCTTCTTTGTAGTTTAATGGATGGAGAGGGGAGGAAATAATTGTGACTCTCGAAAGCCATTTCTGGCGGTTCGGTTTTGAGATACAGTTTAGCGAAGGCTGTAATTTTTAAACAGTTAAAGGACGACTGGTGATTAGGGGACTCAATCGCCGAATTCTGGTGGTGGAGAATTATCATCCACCACCCTTTTTATTTCGAGTGCCACGGTAGAGACATTATGTTATTTCGAAACAGGAGACATGAAAAATGAGCAATGCCCTCGCCGGGACTCTAATCTCTCGAGTACGCGCAGAATGTGCTAACTGTTACATCACGCAGGCATGCTAAGAAAGTGGGAAAAAACTTCAGCAGTTGCATTATTAGTTAACAGCTGTATGTTTAATATTCAGAAGTAATATTAACTATTGCAAGGATAATTTACTTCAGTTATACTATTGATTCAGGAGTATTATTACTCTTTTTCAGTTGTATTTTTATTTAACCAGCCATAAAGTCATTGATGGGCACCACAGTTTATGTATCGTGCTGTCAAGTAAGATAGGTCCTTATGTGTATTTCATATCAGTATGTTTAACATTATTCTGTGCATCCGTGAGTCCAACTGCAAGATTTTTCAAAAAAAATTAACTTAGCATCTTAACATAGCAAACTGTTCACTCGTAATCTCCGGCTACACACTGATAGTTCTGCTATAGCATTTGTTTCACTGATTACTATGTTATGCATGTCTCAATTACTTTGATTATGCCTGTGAATGCTGATTAAGTTTTTCTATCAATATCATTAAGTCACTGTACCTTAATGTATTCCATTACTGCTTTATGCTGAGATTTTTTCGAATAATTATCCAGTGTGCTAGCTATTCTCTTAAACTGTAACAGAACTTGGTAAGGATTACAGCTTAAAGTCAACTGCACGCTACCAAAACGTTCCTAGTGCTATCAACTCAGTGTCTCTAGTGAACCAAAATAAATTACAACATACAGTGAGATCACATAGCTTGCTTGTAGTTGTTGATTGAAATTTACTAAGTTGCTAATATTTGCTACTCACAACGACTCAATGCAGTCTAATTTTAGCTGATAACTGAGATAGAAGAAAATTTTACGCCCTCTCACACCAAAAAAGAAAAAAAAGCAACAGAGACCTGACGACACAGTCTTATTAAATAAGTTCAAAAATATCCAGCCTCTTTTTTAACAACTGCCTGTTTTCAGAATTCGTTCCGCCAATTATTGCTTAATCTTCAGAATAACATCAGTATGCTAAGAAATTTCTCACGAGTCAACAACAATGGACGACCTTTCACAACCGCCTGCAACAGTTAATCTCTTAAAACGTAACTGCATGAGGGTCTTTTATCACAGGAAAAAACCACAGTCATTGAAGAACCTACTCCAAACTTTCATGACCTTCAACCTGCTGATTTCCATTCATTGCACTCAAAATTTATTGTACTAATTAACACTATAACTAACACAAGAAGCGGAAGCCACTATATCATCCTCGAGGCACTAAGAGACAACCTCAGAGAAGTAATTTATCCGATACTTATATTTGCAATCCAGAATTTATTGCAGAATACATCAGATTCTCAGCAGCACCCTGTTAATCAGGCACTAAAAAGAAGCTTTCCTTCCCAACAACAAGAAGATTCCAGCCGTAACAATCCATCAAGCCATCAGTGCAATTTTTCCGCGGAAGTGCACCAAAAAAAGAAGAGATGCGATTTGATGCTACAGGAAAAGCCAATGCCCATTAGCAAACCTGATATCTTACGCACAGGCTCTAAAAATGAATGTAGACGCATCGATTGTCCTTGTGTTCCCAAAGAAAAATCTTGAGAGACGACTTTCTGAAAATTTGGAAAACGTCCTTCCCATTCACAAAATTACAGCGAAAATCAAAAACATTTTACCCTTACAAAAAGGAAGAATAGCAGTGACCTGCGAGTCAGAACGAGACATTAACGAACTTTCACGAACCCTGAAATCCAGCATTACCCAAGAAATCAGCTCCATCCGAGAACTGGATTCAGAAGACATAACTCCGAAATTCCGTCTCAGTGTAAGAACCCTTAATTGTGTTAGGTGGGTATTCGAATGCACTCCAAAAGCATTTCACAAATGTATTCAAACAAAATTCTTCCTCGTGAGATGGAGCTCCCATACAATCAAAGAATTCACTGGAATCCTTAGATGCTTCATCTGCAAGACTTTTTACACCAGCAAACACACTGCCCTAATAATAATTACTGTGCTTTTTGCAGCGTAAAGCATCCCACCAGAGATTGCAAAGCAGAATTCCCGCCTTGCGTCAACTGCAAATTAAACAACAGTAGCAACAAGACCCGCTTTGAAATCAACCACCCAGCATATAGAAATTTTCCTTCCTGAAAATAAAAAAAGACATTTTTCTGATCCAAGAGCCGTATTGCGTAAAAGGGGGAGTAGGAGCACTGCCAACTAGCTGGAATACCTTCCAGCACCAAGACAAAGATCAAACTTCGGTAAGAGCAGCATTAATCTGCCAAAAAAATGGTCTCCAAAAATAATTTACTTTTCCAGAGACATTGTAACAATAGCCCTCAATTCAGAAAATGAACAAATACTATTTACAACATTCTATTCCTCTCCATCTGAAGAAGTAACAAATAACTTGAACATGCTCACAAATATCCTATATTCCAAAATATATATTTCCAAAATCTCCTCATATGATTGGGGGAGATTTCAATGCGCATAATCCCATATGGGGTTACCCACGCATGAATGCAAGAGGTGAAGAGGTAGAAGATTTAATTAACAGTGAGAACCTAACAGTGAGTAACAGTAATCCATCTGAACCAACATTCCAAACCATCAATGGATCTGGATAGCCGGATGTAACGCTCACAAACCAACCCATAGCTCAGTGTATCCAGAACTGGACAGTGCACGTTGAAAAAGATATCTTAGACCACAGACTGATTTCATACGAAATCTCTTCTCAGTTCAACACGAAGGTTACCAAAAGATTCCAAATTACCCGATCAAGAGCACGAAAATTCGTCAAGTCCATTACACATGCTATTGAAGAAATCTACAATGAAATAAATTGCTCAGAAAACAAAGCGCATTTAGATAACAACATCGTTACAAAACTGCGAAACACAATTCAAAAGCACTGTGAAAGCTCGTTCAAGATGAAATGCCCAAGCTACATCAAACTCGTCAACTGGTGGACCAGCGCACTCAGTTGTGAGAGAAATAAGACTAAAGCCTTAAAAAGGAAGACGATAAAGGCGAGAACTGAGGAAAAAAAGGAAGGTAGCTCACGAAGTGTATGCAAAACAAAGAGCTATGTACAAAAGAGAGATTCATAATACAAAAATCAAGTGCTGGAGAAATTATTTAACAAACAACAAAAATTTGTACGAGCCAGTGTTTAAAATATGTACCAACAGAGTCTTCCATCCATGTCAAATTGTTATCCCAAACTCGATCAACGAAAACAATTCACAGGAAGATGCAACAAACGAAAGCATCAAGAAAATAATGGATGCTTATTCCTTCATGATTCCCCAGATGAAGACTCACCACTCCACAGTATCAGAAGAAATAATACCCACCCTCCAGAAGCAAGTAACGATATTTCCTTCTCCGCCTTTGAAATTTCAAAAATAATTAAGATTCTACCAAATAAAAAAGCACCTGGACCGGACGGGATCGATAACCAACTCATCAAGATCCTGCACAAGAACTTTCCCCATCTACTTCCCAACCTAATGAATAAATGTCTATAAACAGGTTTCTTTCCAACAAATTTCAAAATCGGCCAGATAGTTCTTTTATATCAAAACGCCAGAATGCCTCCAACCCAAGTTCTTCTTGTCCAATAAACTTTCTTCCTGCAATAGGGAAAGTACCTGAGAGAGCCCTAGCGAACTGCCTCAGGCATCATATAAGGAAGTCCAACACAGCAAGCCCATACCAGATCGGGTTCTGAGAATATGAGAATATACATGCAATCAATGATATTCTAGAACAGACAAAAGGAAATAAAGTAAAGAATTTGCACTCGGCTGTACTGTGCCTAGACCTTCAAAAGTCTTTGATTCCCTCTGGTGGCCGGAGGTTCTGGGCAGGCTGAAAGACATGAACTGTCCAAAAAACATTTACAAAATCTTTTAAGATTACTTCACCAATAGACGCAACGTCATTATAAGTAACAACGTACAGTTAAAAAAGGACAAGTCAGAGGCTGCCCACAGTGCTAATGCCTAAGTGCAGATTTTTGAAACCTGACATTTGACAAAATCATAAAGCGCAAATGGCCCCAACACTCAAAAACCGCTTTTGCGGACATGTAGCTTTTGTCGTGAGTGGTAACTCCAGAGACGAGTTACAACGAAATGTAAACAACACATTAGAAATTTTCAGCTCTCTTTGCAAACGCCATAAACTAAGAATTTATCAAGAAAAATCACCTGCCTTAATTATTCACAAACCCGCACAAAAGATAACAAGACTTCCAAGATTCGAAATAGAAGGAATTAAAGCAAGAACAAACTCCCTGAAATACCTGGGTGTCATCATTGATAAAAAAACTAAACTTTATAGACCATCTAGACTACATCAAAAGCATGACCTCCAAAATAACACCCAATCTAAAGCGAATGAAAGGAATAGGATGGGGGATGAGCAGACTAATCCAAAACCTCACCTACCATACAGTAATCGAGAAGATTTTCTTATACGGGGCAGCCGTATGGGCAGAACTAATGACAAAAAGAAAGCAAAAAAAGTTTCATACATTTCAGCGACCCTCCATTCTTAACTATACAAGAAGCTATAGAGCAACAACAAATGCGGTACTCTTCCAAGTCGCTAACAGCACGCCACTTTTTATATGCTCCGAACAAGAATTCCGTAAGACAACGGTACTGCAACTACGAAAGAAGAGCTATTACAAATCATTAGAACTTTTAGCAGAGAAATCCGAGATACCAGCACACCCATACGAGCACCACCCAGGAAAGAAAAATAATATCACATTAAGCATGACTTAATATAGTAAGAAGTACGCATAGCACAGTAAACGATACTATCCCTTAGACTCGATATACCATGAAATGTACCATGAACCATGAAACGGCATCCAAAATTGTAAATATTAGAGTTATACCTTGAACTTCTATCATGAGCCCCTCAAACGGTATAGTGGTTAGTCGAGCCTACAGATGTACCGAAGGGCTCGGGTTCTAATCCCGGAGAAAGCATGGATGTTTGTAAATATGTAGTAATCTTTGCGAACTGGAGGCACTCTAAATACATGGCGAGCCGAAAGTGCTCTCGTGTGGTTAGTGGTACGGAAAGATGTGTAGGAAATCCTCGGATCCGCACTGAGTCGTATTGTCATCTGTATGGTGCTGAAGGCTCTTGCCAACGACACGCGCTATCTTACTCTCCTTGTCACGATGAATTTCGTGGGCTTGCTCTGATGTTACTGTCAAACAAGTGAGATAAGTCACAACACTGCATTTATATCCCGTGGAATCGTACGTAGGGCCCCAAAGAGGATTAACGTATTTAGTCAACAGCTTAGTAAAATAATGAATTCTTACTACAACATGTGCATCTTGAAAGCATCTGTTCCTGTTATCCTGAATAAATAATTTCATGCATGTAAAAACTTTTCAGTTCACAAATGGAAATCACAAAAACCAGCATGCCGAATGCTTTCTAAATAATAAAATACGTGCATTTTTAATAAGAACTCATATAACTAAATTTAATCAAGGAACTTCTTAGTAGTGTATCGGGCGTTGTGCATTTGGACACTATTTATATAAATTATTCATGATACTTATTATTATTATTAGTAGTAGTAGTGGTAAATTCACAAAAAATGATTTGGGGAAGATATGTTGATTAGTTATATTATTCTTCATACTGTATCCGCGCAATAATTAAAACTTTCATCTTCTGTATCTAGTCCCTTGCGGTATTTAATTTAAGCGGAGGTTAAATTAATTTTCACATTTACGGATTTATATAAATTTATTATGAAGGATATATGAAGATGTCAAATGAATTTTGCTTTGTCTGATTCATATATAATTAGGTTGAAAGAAGGAAAACAGCAATTACAGGATAAACGAAATCCACTTCTTTCATAATTGAAAAATCGAAAGAAAATGCATTGAGTTAAGAGGACATCTATGTCAAACATTTTCTCCGTTTCCCTTCAAGAAGATTAAATTTAAGTAAAAACTAATAAGAGTGAATTCGTCGATCTAAATAAATGATTATTTACTCACAGCTGCCGTAAGCTCGTTCGTTATTATATGTGAGAAAGCATGATTTCCGTTAGAATGCCGAAGAGCAAATTTACCACATGATCAAATCCAAGAAAGAAAGGCATTAGGAATTAATACTTTTCGATAATTGCGAAAAACTACGCAGGATATACGTATGTACGATTCGATGTAAATTCTTAAAATTTATATGTAAACCTCTCTTTTATAGCTGAACGTTGTCACAGTCTTGTTGTAAAAAACAAGTCATAAGCAATTTCAAAACTGAACAATTAAAAAAAAAATCTGAAAACTTTCAGATTTTATGTTACACCTAAACGGGCGTTTTTCCCATTCACACATATATACACTTTTCGAGAGCATTTGGGCTAGCGCCCCTTTGGGCTAAAAATATTTAAAAACAGCATAACTTTAGAATTTCCAATAGGCACACTCGCTTGCTGAAGATAAAAATATTTTATTCCGTGTGCTTCCAGTGCTTGCTTGAAATCGTTGAGTTTCTTCAGCAAAAATTCGTTAAAGTGTAAAAAAATATGAAATAGATGATAATAAAACAAATTCTAAATTCAGGATATGGGTTTCCAGGTGCTCATATTCGTATGGATCACCACGTTATTCAAAATTTAATGGCTCTAGGTATCGTTGTTTCTTTCACAGTGCGAGAAAGATGCATACATTCATGCAGATTCTTCATTATTTAATTTCTTTAACTATAATGCTATATTTCTTGGCAACAAATTGAAAAGTGATACAGCCGTTACAGTGATTAGACACAAAATGGCCTTTCGAGATTAATAGCCCTTCTGGGCCCTTTAAGCTAATAAAATTTCAACAAAAAAATTAAACGTGAAAGTTTTTAGATTTTAACGGTCGCCCAAAAGTTTTATTAAACTATTAAGTTTTTTTATGCTGTAGGCTGAGCTCGCAGGTCACGAAATGGAAGGCCACCGAAGGTAAACGATCGACAAAAGAGGCTTTTAATAAGGTTGAAAGGTAACTTGAACTTTATAAGAAGTGTAAAACTACTTCCAAATGAGCTTCAAGAGACAACAGTTATTGAAATACATCCTAGAACTGTTCGTCAGTGTCTCATGAAGGAACCTTCTCTCCAGAGTTGCTCCGAAGACAAAAGTCTTTCATAAGTGCAATCAACCAGGCAAAGAGATTAGATTTTGTAAAATCATATTATAATGCCCACGTAAAAGATCCTCACTTTGGTAGCAGAGTGATATTTATTAACAAATTCAGGTTTAACGTATTCGAGAAAATAAAATACCTACCTAACTTTTATATCATGCTAAAAATCAACTTCCAACATTAGTTCAGTTCCCAGATCTAAACCTAGACGAACGTTTTGGGGATCCAATAATTGTTCTCTACAGAATGATCAAATGAAGCAGAAAAAATGTGAGCTATAGACCAGGTAGGTTACTTACTATTACAGAAGCGGAGAGTGGAAGGACTAACCAGCTATAAAATGTGCAATGATTTTCAGACTTCAAATCGTGTCTGAAATTATTGAAAAATGACTTTTATTGAAAAACACAACGCAAAAATATTTATTTTGTGTTTAAAGAATGCGTTCATATACTCATAATGATATTTTGCACACATATTTAATTATTATGTATAAAATAAATACTGTATATGCCAAATGGACCAATTCCCAGTTTTCCTTTCACATTTTTGAACATTTCTTAATTGGACATATACTTTTGCGGCTAAGTGTACATGTGATAACTCTTGCAGGAACCCATGCATTAAGCCTATTCACCGGGATTTAAGTCCCGACAGAACAACTAAGGCTCAACGTTCTTACCGCTGCTCGGCCACTAGTGGGTCCATGGCAAGAAGTTTAACTACAGTTGAATTCTCTGCTAAGGAAGGAATTGATTAGAGAGAGTAGTTTTCAGAGAATTGATCAGAGAGAGTCACCATTGATTGATAAAAATACACCACGGCTTCAAGTATCAAAACACTGTTATCTTTTTTTCCCGATTTTGATGAACTTCAATATCTGAAGTGAATTCATTGCACAGTCATCTATCTATAAACGTACAGTCTTTGAAATAAAACAAAATTAGAAGTAATTTCATTTAAACTCTAATTACAAATAATGAAATTTCGGATTTAGTTAAAATTGCTATTTCTTTTAAGAGAATCGCAGGCGCAAAATGCTGGTATTATCCCAAGTGGCTTCGGGTAAGCCCGGCAGCAGCAGTTGATTTACTTTGTTATCTACTTCTCTGAAATGAGGCAAGTCAAAACAGATTTTGCATGCTCGTCTATTACAATTTGATGGAATTTTAAACAAATGATTTCATCGCAGAATTTAAATGAATAATAATCAGTGCATCTATAAAATTTTAGAACAAAGTTCAAATGTAATGAAAAATTAACGGAACAACATTCTTATGTAAGCTTTCGGTATACAATATTTGCACAGACCGTTTGTCGCGTTCATACTGTTGTCAGATTCATTCGCAGACGTCGTTATTTAGAGAACTAGTAAAGTTTATCGCCGAGATATTTGAAATTTTTTAATGCTATTAAAATAATGAACTTTGACGACAGACTTCATTTTAGGGAATACAAAGTATTCCGCATCTGGCAAATCTGATAACAAGAGTGTGGATGTTAATTGCGACTATTTATTTTTTAGATATCCAACGTCGAGATTGAAATTGTGTGACGATGCGTTGTCGTGACGCAAAAGAAGTTATTCGATTGAACGTTTTTTAAGCCTAGTGCGCTGAATTCTCTCAACAAGTCTGTCCATCACGTCTTTGTAAAATTTAGGCTTTATCATCTGTCGCCGTGGGTCGAATTCCTTGTCATTTATTCCTAATCGAGAAAAGCTCACCAATATGATCTTTACTCGAGATTTCTGACGCTGAACTTCTTCTGGCAGCGGTGAAACTCTCATAATTTAAGCAGATGATCACTGCTATGTCATAAGATATTTCTCCCACCTTCTTAGCATGCCTTCATGGTGTAGTGGTCAACACACTCGAAGCGTATTCGAGAGGCCCATGGTTCAAGTCCCGGCGAGGGTATTGCTCATTTTTCATCTTCATTTAAAAAAAAAACCTAATGTCATTACAGTGGCGCCGAACTAAAAACATTGGCATATGATAATTCTCTACCACCAGGATTTGGAGATTGGGTCACCTAATCCCCAGTCGCCCTTTAAAAAGGGGGGAGTATATAAGGTATTTCTCCCGCTTTCTTAGCGTGCCTTCTTGGTGTAGTGGTCAGCACACTCGGCGCGTATTCGAGAGGTCGGACGTTCGAGTCCGGTGAGGGTATTACTCATTTTTCATCTTTCCTGCTTTCAAAAAATACATAATGTCTCTATCCTATCCCAGTTAGAAACAAAGCAAAGTTTCGTCTACGATCACAAATAGTTAAACTTCAGGTTCTATTCCTCCTTTGGGGTAAAACTTTATTGCTATTCTTTGCTCACCTTTTGAGTTCGCAGCAGCAGATGTTCATTACATCAAAGTAAACACTTAACCAGAAAAAATTTTCTTTGTAAGCAGATGGTATGTTACGAAAGACAAGTTAACACGTCGGACTAATGAATTCTGTAATAATATTTGACATGTTTTTAAAAAACATAGCTGTAAAATTTTCTAGACGCAATGTGTAAATTACAACATTCCTTAGAATGAAAGATAATTTTGACACCGTATATTAATATATTTTGTTTTAAAATTTCAGTGAAATTACTTGAATCTAAAGAAACTAAATGTTACATGAATGAAAAAATTAAAAATTGCGGAATTACTTGTATTAATGAAATAAAATTTCTTTCAATGAAATAAAGCCTTCACTGAAAATTAATATCTATTGAGTTTCAGAGTAGATAAGACCGCTGAGCATGGGTTATGGTATGAGTTATTTGCGTGGCCGTTTTCGCAGCTTTTTCATTCTGTAGCTCGTGTACGAGGCAATTTCGCTTAAAAAGTCATTCGTAAAGACATTACTTCCTTTACAGAGCAACACGTGTGCTTTGCCTTAAATCCTTAAGTTAAGCTGAAAATGTCTGTTTTGGGTCAGCTCAGCAAAATATTAAAAAAAAAGGCAGTAATATCCGTAAGTAAAATAGTGACTATATTACAGAATCAAAATAACATAATTATTAAATAATAGCTACTAACAATGATTTCCAAGCTGTCTGGGGCTGAAATCCCAGTGTCTCATACGTCTTATGAGATGTAATAATGAAGGCATTCCAAAGACAATTCAGAAAAGAATTTGGCTCATTATGGATCCCCCAAGAATTCACCGAGGTAATAACGCTTACCCTTCCAGCATTATTTATAGTAAATATTTATGGTTTTCTATCTTCAAAGAAAACCTCACAACAAAACGTTAGTCTATTAACAAAACTAATAACGGAAATGGGTACCAAAACTGTTACGCTTAAGAGATTTTCGCCGGTATCCATTATTGCATAGTAACATAAATACTACTGCAAGATTAAGAAAGGAAACAAGATTTTCTTTTCTTGAAAGTGGGCTATTATAAGAAAACAATTATTACAAAAACCAGTGGTCCTATTTTATCGTCTGAGCGCGTGTGCGCGCGTTTTTGTGTGGCCTTAAATCATTAATTCTTATTCCATTTCTAAAGAAATGATTCAACGGCACCGCCATTGTGAATTTTAACGTTAAAAGCATAAAATTGCTAACTACGCAACTGAGAATTTTGGGGCCTTTTTAAAATTTGAAGAAAATAGAAATCAATTAATCTGCTGTGGAATTAAGCTTTTATGAGCGTCTAAAGGTTCATCCTCTTATACGTAGGCTACAGTGATAGATCATTCGCCATTCAGATATAAGTACGCATATAAAAACTTACTTCCCAACTCAGAAAAAAATTTAAGAATGAAATTTTTGTCTAAAATATTTATTGTCAAGATAAATTACATTTTTAAAACTGTTATCCATAAATGCATTAAGTTTACGGCATGGAATGTTTGCAGATTTTTATCACGAGCTTTCCTAAATCATGACTTATTTCCTCTTTTAAGTAATATTAACCATTATTTTGTTAAATTCCAGTAATCAAATTAGAAATATGTAGTTAAGGAATATAGTCCTTTAATTTAAAATGTCCTGAAAATTATTAATGAGTGACTAATTAACTTCCTACTATTTATTATTTACAGTGTTTTGTATAAAATCGTTTCGTAGAAATATCATTATAGGAAACATTTTCACTACTGGGTAGTCGAATAATTTCGTCCACTTACAATAGAAAAAATTTGCATTAATCGATTATCTAGGACATAATACGATTTTCCTTAATTAACATTTAGTGTTTTAAAATTACCTTTCTCTAAACCTAAGGTAAACATAATTTTATTTTTTGTTGTCTTTGACTTTAACCTTTTATATCTGTTTTCTACTGTTAATAAACTTAACTAAAAAACAGAAAGCTAAACGCAGTGATCCTTCAGTAAATGGTAATTTTGTTCAGATAGCTAATACGAACTTAGTGTAAGGTCTTTGCACATGCAATCTATAAAAAGATTCAGAATTTTCAAAATAAATGTTTTTGAAAATATCTCACAATATACGTTACTTAAGATATGTGAGCCTTTCTGTTACCGTATAACATGCGCCATAGAATTTTCTACGGAAAGATATATGTACCAATACTGATGTTTGCCCACCAGCGTCCGAAAGCCTCTGAACGGTGGTAATCTGCTCTAGTTCGAGTCCCGGCTGGCTGAGGAGATTTCTAGCTAAACAGTATTTTCTTTAATTACGCAAACATGTTCACTGATTTTGATTGGAAGGGATACAAGTCTGTTTCCCTTAAAAGGTCCCCTCCCACACAGAGCATTCCTTTTTATCCGTGTAATGCCTAATGGAGGGACATGTAATAAACACAAAATAAATTGCCGTTTGGCCACCGTTAAATTATAACAATATGCTGGGTTTTTTTATTTGTTATTTTACATTATACAATTTAATTATTTTTTTGTTTTATTTGAATAAATCAAATTTGTTATGCTTAGCTCTTTTAATCCTGTTTCTGATTTGAAAATAATTTTTGTCAACAAAAGTTTTAATTGTTTTTATTTTATAAAACAATTTAAACTAAATTTTCCCATTTTACCTAATTTCTTCATTAATGAAATAACTAATCTTAGTGATATATTATCTACCTTTAGAACCGTTTTACCACTGAAAAACACTCCTGATGAAAGTACATGTTCTCGCTAAATTATGAAGTTGGTGCGTATAATTGCATCAAGAAAATTGTTTGGCCAATGTTATCTTATGATTAAAAAGTTCCAAGAAACTTTTAACTAAGTTGAAATCATCAAATACAATTTTGTAGGAAATGACACGTTTGGTTTGTTTGATTATGGCAAAGAACGTAAGAATGATCTGCCTAGGAGAAAAGCTCTCTTCGTAGAGAATTTTCTTAGAGAAAGTGACTCATACTCATGTTACCATCACGAAAAGTATAAAACTTTCATGGGGGGGCAGACCGGGCTAATTTTAGAATGCATTATATTATTCACCTATAGTTAAACATAAAAACAAGGGATGATGAGAAATATTACATTAAAGCCAAATTATTTGTAAAAATAGAATAAATTATTTTATTTGTAAATGCCATCACAATACATAGCAAATAAAACCAAACACATTATGACTATTTTGTTCGGTTTATAAAACCAGTTCAGTAAATTTTGCATGCATTCATTACGTAATGACATTACGAATTGCTTATAGAAATTTAGAGTTAATAAACAAAATTTTCAGTTGAAATGTTAGTTTATTGTTTATGACAATGCATAGGAATTCTATCTGTTAGTGAGGGAGACGCCTTCTTGGAGAAATTTTTGGAGGAAAATACCTCATTATCAGTTTACACGTATAGAAAAGATACTATACAAGCACCCAAGCTTTCCACAGGACTCGAGCCGTCACCGACGAAAGAACAAGGCTTTCCTTTTCCTGCAAGTGACATCATTAGCTGAGGACCTAGTAGACATACATTTGCTGAAGTTTGCAGTGTGTTGCTGAACTTTATAGTGTATGAGTATTAATGAAAGGCTGGCAAGTATTTTATTTAGTTATTGCCAATAATCTGCTGAATGTTGGCTTATATCGGGTAGCCAAAATTTAAGTCGAACCCAAAGCAAATGTAGTCTCTCATGTACGATTCGGTTTTAATCTCGGGCCATCTTATACTTTTTAGCACCTAATTGCAGAGAAAATTGAAATAGCCGAAAGCAACTTTTAGAAGTCAGAGTTATCTTAATATCAGTAGACTGGAGTATCTCATCACTGACGAGCAGGAACGTTTACAAATCCCTCTGTTCCTAATTAACAGTATTAAAAAAATACAACTCAGTCGATCTTTTACATACTTCTAATTAAAGTTAAATCACAACAGTCTCTTCATATCTCTGTCCTCCGCTGCAATTTTTCCGTCCTTTTATTGGCTTTGTATTTATATCAAGTTTCTGTCAGAAACTCGGACCACAGTTATCAACATGCTTCTTCTGTCTTTCTGTTGCTTCCTTTTTTCCTTATCCTTCTGTTGTTTCCCTGCAATATTTTCCCTATTTAACTCTTGAAATATTATTTAAAGCTGACTTTTCACACCACATGATCTTCCATTGGTCGTAGAATGTGTCATACCACTTTTTCTAGTACAATTAGAAGTTTGCAAAAATCACAATGGGGCACCGTGCTTTCTCTCTTTGCTCCGAGGGAAAAAATAAAGTATTTTATTCTCTCTTTCGCACAGCAAGACACACAAGGAATTAGTTGAAACGGCTTTTAAGATATAATAGACCTAGTAGACAGTCTCTCTGTTTTATTTCTTTGCCAACTCCAAAAGCAATCCAGCAAGAAATGTCTTCTTAAATAAGTTGTAAGGTTTATCCTAAGTTCATTAACAGTTATTTTAAGTTTTGTATCTTTCCTATCTTATTCTAATTTCAGCTTCTGGCTACGTCTCTTTTAGCTGTTACTACGCTCGGCCATACCTTAGGCCCTTGTTTGTCTTCGCCGATTTAATTTATACTTAAGGGCCAACTAGTTCGATTCTGATAGCTTTGGCTATGTCTTTCAAATAGCTTAGCTAAGCTAGTTTTAGTTTAAATTATCATTATTTTAAGTTCTAGCCCAAGTAGCGGCTTTGTGTAAAGTTCCAAGTAGGAACTCATTGTAAATATGCTGAAAAATAAAGGGTTATAAACTCTCTTTAAGGCTTACTTGTTATGTTCACACACTTAAGCGATTATTCGCTTGTTAGTGCTCGTGAGGTTCTAAGTTAGAACTTTAGATTTAAATATAGTAAAACTCCACAAAGTGAAAAGAGATCTTTTACAAAGCTACTACTTATCTAATCTCTAAGCGACGAATTTGTTTTCAACATATTTCAAGTTTCCCTAATTTTAGGTTCTAGCTAATTCGACAATTCATGAGTTTTCTTTCAAGTCATTAAAAACAAATTCTTAATATTATACTTGCTATACTGTTAACCACAAAATATATATTGATCAAAAGTGTTTGAAAATAAGCAGGAAACAGGCTTGTATTAAAGTTATGTATAAATGTAACCATACTTTCATACACACGAAGTCTAATTTAAGATGTGCGCTGACGCCGTAGATCACGTATATGTTTTGTTTAGCCAATGCAAATGAAAAACGTTCTTGAATAATTGTATTTCAAGATAAATGACGTAATTTACTGACATTTAGCAACAGAAACCTTTATGAAACTACAGTGAGATCGAGACCAATTATAAATTTACGTGTATGAGAAATTTAGAATACCATGCTGAATTTAGTTTTTCCTTAAAGTTTCATAATTTTAAAACTGCTGTTTAAACTTTTATCTAGTGTTTCCAAGACGGAGCTATTCCGAGCTACTGAGAACACTACTGACAGAGACCCATACGAAATATCAAATTCAATGAAATCAGTTTTCATCTCTGCGCTGACATAAATCCCTGCCTACACTGCGCACGTCATTAGAACACAGCATGAAAATATACATACGACAGGATATCTACGGTCAATAAAAATAATACTATTTCGTTAACTTAGTCTTTCGCCTGCAAACAGTCATTACTAATATGTACTACGGTATATGAAATACGGTGAAAGTTAAAAATGGCACAGTCCCACTCAGAAAAGTTCTGACACAGTACTATTTTATTTTTCTAAATAATTACGTAACATAATTTTTTTTAAATAATGGATTATTTACTTATGTATATGTATCATATATGAACGTATAAGAAATTGCCACAATTCTCGTGCGTGCTTTTGCGGTTTGAACGGTTAACTTTCTCAATTAGCTACTGGAAAAATTTGCGGTTCAAATTTCGCAAAACTGATTGCGAAACTGATTGTTATTTCAGTAAAATTGACTTTTCTTTGCTTTGCTTCAAAAACCTAAAAGTCTCTACAGCGGCACCAGCAATAAAAATGCGATGGATTATGGATTCCAAGCCTATTCAATCCCTCCTATTTAGTTGAATGGACTCCGTGGCTCTTTCGAGTTGCTCTTTAAATGGGAGAGGTTTGGCTAATAGAGCAAACCGCAGAAAGATTATCTATTCGAGAGAAGAGATTGTCTTCATAAAGGATTTACTGACTGAAATATGCTTGTTTTTATATTACCAATCATGCAGCAAGCCTGTTTGCCTGAATTTGAAGCTAGGTCAAACTATCAATATTCAAAGAACCTAACCACTCAGGCTCACTAGCGAGCGAGCGGTAAAGTCTCTGAACACTGGTGGTTTGGTCCGAGGTTTGGATTCCGGTGAACAGGCTGGCTGTATGGGCATTTTCGTGGTTTTCCATATGTATAACGTGTACAAGAACTAGTTTCTCTTAGAAAGTTCTCCACGAAGGCATCTTTTCTCTTAGATAGCCCTCGAGTGCTTTGCCATATTCAAATACATCGATAAACCTAAATCTTCGGCTACTAGCTGTGCTTTCAAAGAAAAAAATGTAAGTAATTAATGAATTCTCTCATAAATGTTTTCATTTGTAAATTCTTATCACATTGAGCTAATGGAAGATCCTAGTTCGAATACCGATGAGGGCATGTCAGGTATTCACCTTTCTCTCTCCTAAAACTTAACAGTTTTTATAAAAGAAATATGAATCATAAAAATTCTGTCGCTAATGAAACGAAATTTATTGAAACACATATAAGATAGAAATCATATATATATATATATAATATATATATATATTATTTCTTATAATGTTTTGTATCATAAAACAGTTTTTAAATCTAATTTAAATTCTAAAAAATAAAGTAAGAGAAATTTCCTATTTCATTTATTTTAAAAAATAAAATAATTTTTATTTCAAAATTAGACTGAATTTTTACCAAATATCAATATAAAAAGTTTATTTGTGTAATAATTCACGTGAAAATACAAAAATTGCATAGCATCGTAATAAAGCATAACTATAGATATTTAATGAATTCACAAACGTTTCCTTATGTTTATGGAAAACACATTATTTCTAAAAACGAATTAGAGTGCTCCCGATAGTTCAGTTTATCCCTTCCTACGTTAAAATATGCTTAGAATTGAAATTCTCCTGAATATGACTTGAGAGTTTCCAAAATTAAAATGTGTTTACAACAACAGTTACATTAAACATTTATAATCCATTATGTACCGAGTGCGATTAATGGTATTCTGTTTTTATTAAAATTAGTAATACCCGTGTTATAATTCCATTGTTAGTTTTCAGTCCACTGCAAAACATATTTCATTGTTATTACGTAAAAGGATTTAAATCCATTTAAAAATTTATTGTTTATTGAATCCCCATCATCTGACGTTTCTATTTAGCCGATATGCTACAGAAATTTAATTCACATTAGGAATTACTATTATTAGTCAGTACTATACAAATTAACAGTATTTTACGTTTTTGCACTTTGAATGAAATTCATTTATAATCTGCAGAAACAATATTACGCTTTCGAAACAAAGAATATCTCGAATTTTCTACGACCGCGTAAGCTTGGCATTTAAACGGCTAGAATTAAATAGCTGTATAATTCTTTCAGTTGATTTTTGAAAGCGACAGCAGTTCGCAAACTTTACAGATTGTAGTAAGTGAAACAATGTAGGGATTATTATACTTTTAAAAAGGTGGATGTTCTTAAAATAGCTAGACATTAATTAAGAAGTAATAATAAATATGTTATTTTAATGTAAATGTCTTTATTATTCTGCTGAAATTCATCTGGGCCTTAGGCAGCATTCAATTTCGCTTCATTCAGTTTACTTTGAGGATACAGAACAATTACAGCATGAAAAAGAAATCTTAAGAACAAAAGTTAACTTTCGGGAAATTAATATAATTATCCCATTTTGTGATATTTAATATCAGTTTAACTATTAATTAAATGTTTATTTTATATATTTCCATAATGCCTCGTTTTGTCACTTGCTTATTCCAGACATTCTGCAGATTTAATTAACAGTCAGCACAGTGAGAGAAAGAATCGCATGAAGTGCTTTAGGAACAGACTTTTTTGCCCCCCAATGGCGGACCCAAACTGTCTACAAACGTTTACCACTAATAAGACCAAAAGCGGCGATCACTTTATTATGGAGGCACCTAATAGGTGGGGACCACCTATGCCTCCTATAAGGAGACGGACAAATGCAACCATGCCTTCTCCGGGATTCGGACCCGGGCCCTTTGGTATCTCAGTCGGCTTCTCTAATCACTATGTTATCTGTGTGCCGTAGGGAGAGACGTTTGTCTGTTGTTTCTGCTGCCAAATTTGTCTTGCCACAGCATAACAGATAACGTTTGAGGGGTAATGTTTCGTACATGTATTTAGTTAGTTAGAAAGGCCCCTCAAGTTTCATATATTTCCCTTTTATGTTTTTTATGTTCGCAATAACGACAAAATCTCAGAGCTTTCTTTCTGGGATTATATTTTCTAGATTGGCTCTACTACCTTCATATTCGCTAAAAACTCTTCTGTAATTTTTTTTGCAGTCTATATTGGGAAATCTTTCCTTATCATTTTCATGTATGCTAGAATCGGCAAACCTTACTTTTTTTTAAACAACTGTTTACTAACTTCCGAATCTTTTCTGATTCTTGATCTTTATTCTGAGAAGGGGCAATCTGAATCCTTAAATTTTCAACAGAGGTATACTTCTATCTTGTGCATAGTCGTGCCTTTAAACTCAACATGGCTTAAGCATTTTCTCGGAACATTACTGAAGCAATATTACTGAAATTGTAGTGACTATTATGCATTTTATTATGAAACAGAAGTTGTGAAAATATTCAGTGCTATTGTCGAACTCAAACTGTGGACCTCCTGATTGCTAGCTGGACGTATTATCCAAAACCGCGACGAACGAACATGATGAGAGGGAGAAAATACCATAATAGAAAATACTCCATCTAAGTGGAGATTGAGGTGATGGGAGTTCAGTCAGCAAATCCTGACTGCGATGAATTTACCTCCTCCAGTTTTTTAATGTAGTAATACTATAGGGACTATTAAACTGTTTATCGGAATACGAAACGTGATAAATACGTGATGCTCTCGCCCGTATTCAAACTCTGGGCATTCAGATTGCTAGCCGGACGTGCTTTTCAATTATAGCACGAAGGCACGAGAAGGGAAGGGGCTAAAATACCTTGCAAAACTATGAGTGCAAAACGTAAGTTAATAATATGTAGCAAAAAAGTTATAAGTAGCCAAAACCGATAAACATAATTGATTTTTAGACTTTTTGCAATCATTTAAATCAAAATTTCACGAGTTGTATCATAAATGGTTTCCAAGCTTAAAATCTAGAAATTCTGCACGTACTCAAAACAAAACAAAACAAACGGAAAAGTCAGACTATAGGGACTATCAGACTGTCATGTTCTTAATTAATTATTATTTCCTCAAAATGGCTTATAGATGGTAAGGCGTTCGCGAAATCATCGCGGCAAAAACATGGCGGACGAAAACGTCGCGGAGAAAACAACGCAAGGCGAAAACGTCGTGCTACAAAACATCGTGGGAGAAAATCAAGCAAAGAGAAAAAAAACATCACAGTTCTAAAACATTGTGGTCGAAAATAATGCTGTTCAAAAATTTCGCAATTTAAAAACATCGTCGTCGAAAATATCGTGGTAAAAAATAAAGTGCCTACAAATCATCGCATGACGATAACATCGCACAGATGCATTTTTCAGGTTTTAAAAGCTACAAATGCATATTCACATAATGATTCGGGAACGCAGAAAGGATAGAGGAATATTTTTAGTTCTATATATCATATATTTGGATCAATAAATTGTTGTTGAAAAAGTAAGAAGCAAACTTAAGTATTTAAAAAACTGAAAATGAGTAGAAAATTAATGCAACTTATAACGCTTAATAGAATTTTAAATTTACATATTTAATTAACAAACGTCATTAATAAGTTAATCTTATTTTATAAAGTTTTACTGATAATTTTTGATGAAAAATACAATCTAAAAAAGTTCAAAAAGCAAGATAATTAACAGTATGAGGTTACCTCTTAAAAAATTGCTTAGTTAATTATTATATTATTTTCATTCACTTTCGTTAATCTCATATTGTTTTAGTGAAAATTATACCTTGTTTTGTTTCCGTTTATTCTTAAAGTGTCGTTAACATTTTCATGCATAGCGTGTAATAAATTATTTGGATATCGATTTGTTGGTTATGAAGAAAGTCAGTTACATAATATGCCACTATCGGATTTAACTATACCGAAACACAGTAAAACTATCAGCTTAAGAGGAAGGATGCCTTTGTAAGATTACTTTCTCAGAAACTGGCACTTATTTACGCTTTACATTAAGAAAATCACGGAAACCTCATACAACCAGTTCGTTCGCCTGATCAAAATACCAGTGTTCAGCGACTTAAACGTTCGGGCACGAGTAGCCAGTTTAGCAAGGAAATATTAACGAAAAACATAGGTTTTGATTATTATGGAAGAGGAGCACATCCACGCAAATTAAAAAAAATATGCTGAGTATTTAATAAGATATGAGATATGAGTGGTTGATTTGAAGAGAGTTCTTTACATTTAACTTTTCATTTAGACATTTCTTATAAGCACTATAAAAGTATTATTTAATTTTGTGGATACATTTTATTCAAAAATTTTTTCGTTTATTGATTGAATTTTTATAATATACCTTGAAGCAGGTTCCTAAGACGAATACTTCTGCAAGTGACCAGTATAGGTATGAAACTTTGGTACCAAAAGTCATCCATCTAAGATCTTCTCTATATCCATCTACATTCATCTTCATAGAAGGCTAAATCATTTCGAACCCTAAATGGTCACCTTGAACTTAGTTTTCCCATTTAGGTATATTTATATTTTCTTTAGTAAACATTTCATTTTCTTTCTTAACACATATTGAATCATTTCGTATCAACGTTCTCTGGAAGTGACCGGTAGGTGCTGTAGGATGAAGGATTATTCTAGATGTTATTAGGTAGGTATTTTATTATGGGATTTTCACTTAGGAAACTCGGCTTAGATAGGAATGTTTTTAAAGGAAACTGGCTTGTATTATTAATTGGAACAAGAAGTACTGTCCGATGTCTTTAATTTCTTGGTTGGTTTGGTTTATTTAATTATCAAAAAGCACTCAAAGGCTATCTGAGGGGAGGGATGACTGTGTCGGAAATCAATAGCAAGATTATATTAATATTTTTGAGTGAGATTTTATTTTGTGGTGATGCTTTATCCTCGGAAATTTTTGACAAGTAATTTTGAAGCTATTATTTGTCAATGAAAATTTGTAATTAAAATTTAATGAAATACAAAGTTTATCGGACTGCGCTTAGAGTAGGTAGTTTTCAAGAAGGAAAATTGCACATATCGTACATTATTATTTACGTGTTTCAAAATAAACAAAGCTTTCATAGTAGATTAAACAGGATCTATAAACAAATTAAATATTATATGTACTAAACAAATAAAACACTTTCGAAAACTAATTTTGGAATTAAAGGTTTTTACTTCATTTCTCAAAATGCAGTAAACACAACCCCAAATTGTTTGTAATTGCATCCTAATTATGCAACTTCAAATGAATATTTTATTTACATGGCAAGGTTTAATTTCATAATTTAAAAATAGTTATAACAATACGATTGTTTCAACTGTATTTTCAGCAACTCAAGATAAATATTTCATTTTTATGCTGAAATTTACAGATTACAGAATCATTTTCAAAAAAATCAATTAAGTAAATTATAGTTTAAAATTTCTTCATAACATTCACTACCGGAATCAAAAATATTAAGCAGTAGACACTTAGCAGATCTAAACATTTAGAAACAGATTCCTGTCTACAGATTATTAGAGTATAACGCTAAAATATTCGTTTTAAAAGTAAGAAATAGTATTGCTGCTAATCCTCGAAAACATCGACAGCTTCTAATTAGATATGTGAACTCAAGGACAGGTAATAGGCTGGATGATGCGAGAATAAGTATAAAAATGAACGTGTGGAAGAATTTAACATCATTTGTCTTGAATTTAAGAAACTATAAACGACCTCTAGACAGAACTATTGTTACATATCCTGAATTGAGGTTCCAGATGAAGAAAACATTAAGATCAAAACTCACCTCTAACTTGATCTTATTTTATCGCATTCTTTGTGAAACTTTTGCTTGCGTGGAGAATTAGTTACTGTTCACGTAACTGATGCCCGTGTACCGTGCGAACTGAACAAGACATAATATTTTTCGTCCTTCTTTCGATTTTGTCAGCCAGCTTAGGGTCTTTCTCGGAATTGGCTAAGATATCACAAGCCATTTTCAACCGTAGAACTTAGTAATTTTTTATCATTTTAAAAATGGAAAGATAAAATGCACGTTCAAACTTTGTATCAGTGTCCGTTGGCAAGCAATCTGAAATATCCTTGTAAATGGTCCTGAGTGCAATTGCAAGATACAATTTCCCGAGTCTTATGCAATATTGGTTCGTTCTATCGCGGCACTTTCAGAATTTTCTCATCATTTCGTATCATTTATAAATTGCTGTAGTCATCTTCGCTGAAAGTACCGCTAGCATCGGATGTTGTTCCTTGAATGGATATCGCCGTAAATCTGCTTCAGCATTTCACAGATTTCCATTACGCATATGTGCAAAAATACATAATTAATCAAGCTACCTAACTAATATCTTTTTTAATATAACGTTAACTCCACAACAACTGGCTGAAAATACACAAATACCCCGGAAGGACCATACGAGTTTACTTTTTAAATCAGGGACGAATTATCTACAAATATTCCCCCAGTATCCTAGTGGTAAAGTCGCTATACACCGGTAGTAATCTTCCATAGTGATTTTGGTACACTGGAACTTAAGGAAGCCATTAGAAATGGACCGGATAACATTTTCCTGGAATTTCTAAATTACCTTGGTAAAAATACACTTTCTGTTCTTTAAAAATTACATAACTATAGCTGGAGTTTTGGAGTACCTGCTATTTGGAAAAAACCTATCTTCCTTCCAATACATGAAAGTAATGAAACTATGATTTTAACAGTTACCCGCCTGTTCCCTTGACTTGCATTCTATCAAAAGTCATGGAGAGATTGAGTTTCTTGGCTTAACTGGTATATCGAGATAAATAATCCAGTGTCTACAACCCAGACGGGTTTGAGAAGATTTCAATTAACTATCAAATAGGTTGCCTTCCTGGAAAAATCTATAAAAGATGCCATGGATCACCAACATTCTGCCTTTGCCGCGTTTGGAGACTTCAAAACCACATTTACAAGGTCCGAAATTAAGGACTATCAAAAAACTGCAAACCACAGGTGTTAACGGCAAGATGCTCTGGTAGATCTCTGCGCCACTCGCTTTGGAGACCACACTTCCAAATTTAAGCAAAGGGCACTCTTATTAAATCCATTCTATTTAATATTTTAATACTCTGACTTGAGGACTTCTGACGGATTCGCAAATTAGGCTCTATTTGCAGACGATCTAGTCCTTTAGTGTATTTGTGTGAAAAAATGATTAAACCGACCTTAAAACAGTTTTGAATCTAACCCTGGAGCTACTTGAATATTCGTGCAACGATAACAATATGTCAGCAAACAGACGAACTGCCGGCCAGTTTTTCACTTTTAAACGAGAACCCCTTGTTTCTACTTAACGCTCCAAGCACTTAAATTATTAGGATTAGGTTATTAGTATAAAAATTAATCTCCCAAGAATACAAGCTATAAAATATAAGACCACACATGTTGAACCAGTTATTAAATGTTACACTATTATTTCTTCACAAATTATCACATCCTGAGATTTTTGCTCTTATTTAATAAAAGGAAGGTTGTTTGATTAAAGTTCTTGCGCACGAGGCTTGCAACAAATATTTATCTCTTGTGGAAATATTTTTATTTTTCGGGGTAAGAAATCTACTTAACATACTGAACAAAATAAACATATTTTAGCGATTTTGTTTACTTACCATTCTTCATTTTTAATATCATTAAAGCAGCGTGCATTGACCAATACATTATTAATATTTTTTATAAATATGAGACATATTCGCTGGCAAAGAGTTTACTCAAAATAAATTACTTGTGAGTGACTTTGCAATTAAGTGCGAAATGTTAATAATATACTTCAAGATTCATTAGAGTTATATGCTGACAGCTAAAATCGGAATATTGGAATATTACTTGTGCTATTCTCATTTTATTTAACGTTCGAAGAAATGATAACCGTTTGTGTAAGTTTTCATTGCATTCTGAATGTTTTTGTGATGTTAGTGATTACCACCTCGTGTTATCGATTGCAAGATACGCAGTTCGAATCCCTACGAAGGCACTGGTAGAGTTGTCAGGACTTTGCGTTCTGTGTATCAGTTTTGGAAGCATTGTAAACTCTGTAAAGGGTTCTTAACCTTACGTTCTAAGTCCTGAACTGGAACAGGGAGCGGAAGGTACGCTATGTTCTGATGTAACTGCTGGGCTGGAGAATAACTGCACGTGAAGGGATTTGAAATCCTCTTTTATTCAATCACTATTAAATACAAACCTCCCAATTCGGGAGAGATACAGAACGTAACAGACCACACTTTGGTCGAACTTAACAATCAAATAAATTTAAATAAATTAAAATAGAACTTAAATTAACTTTTGCTTCGCAGAGCAATTCGCGGAAGTTGGCCTCTATCTAAAAGGGTGCGTAGCAAGATATACTAAATACTACCGCACTTTAATTTATTTTACAATGCAATCACGTAGTAAGCACTATGGCTTATAAATTTAAACTGCTA
>KK119169.1:483055-493134 GCA_000611955.2 Stegodyphus mimosarum
CGTACAGTGTTGCCATTGCTCGCTTTGAAATCATTTAGTTTGTTAATCAGAAATTCGTTGAAATGTTACAAAACATAAAATCGATAATAAAGCAAATTTCAAATTCAAAATTAGGGCTTCCAGATGCCCATATTCGCAGTAGGATTACGTCATTCAAAATTCGATGGCTCTAGGTTTTATCACAATGCGAGAAACATGCATACATTTATGCAGATTTTTCATTTTTTTAAATTTAATGCAGAGCGATAACATTTAGTGGCAACAATTTGAAAAGTGAAACGGGCATTCAGAGTGATTCAACGCAAAATCGCAAAACGAAAGTAATAGTCCTTCGGGACTAAATCCCTTTGGACTAAAAATAAACTTGGTTAGTTTAACTAAAACCTTACAGAATCATTAGGTTATTTTGAAACAGGAATCGTGAAAAATGTGCAGTGCCCTCGCCGGCAGTGGAATACCGGACCTCTCGAATACAGCTCGTGTATGCTTTCAGATACATCACGGAGGCATGCGGAAAGGAGGGAGAAAATACCTTGTAACACAATTGATTTTTCACATTTCAGTTTTACAAAAATCTTGATAATCTTTTCAAATAAACCAGGAAGGAACTGCAAGCATTAAGTAAATTTCGAACAAATTTTAGTGATCCTTTGTTTACACTTTGCATCATAGCTTATTTTTCGTTATATTTCCAAAGGGAACTCGAAGTAGCCGAATCAGAAGTATGAAATAAAATGAAGTATGCTAAGTTATAATGTACAATGTCATGTACAGTTTCAAAAGACAGACATCACAGTCAAAATTTTGCTTCCCATTAGACCACTTCATTACATATGAAACATAGGTTCGATTTACGTTAGCATAGTTGAGTTTGAGCTGAAATTGGGTTAAGAAAATATATATAACCATCAGCTTCCGGACTTCTCCAATTTGCGACATGTGTTTTCCAAGTACACGTTTTGTAATAGGCTTTATTTTATGAATTATTTATTTTCAAATTTATTTATTATTTCTTTTTTTTTCAGCTTATTTATTTTCTAATTTGCTTTTCGGTGCAACAGAAAAAAGTTGACTGAAACCGTGAGACAGTGACTTTGTTAATCCAAATGTATTTTAAAGACAAAATTTCTTTTTATGAGCTGTTAACATTAAGTTGTAGAATAGAAGTAGAAGAATTTATATTCTTATCCTTCCAAAAAAGTAAAAAAAAGTTCCAAAAAATGTTCATAAAAATTTGTTATAAATTTTAGTCATACAAATTTGATCATGTAAATAACTTAATTTAATTATATAATTCGCATTACATTATTTAAAGTTTAAATATAAATATTTAAGTGAATTCAAAGAATGCTTTTTTTTTCAAAGAATGCAAGCAGGCTTTCTATGCACCCGGCAAAAACTTTTAAATATTTTTAAAAAGCTAACAATATTCTTAAGAATCTAATGACTGCATTACAGAAAAGAGAATAATATAATTATTAAATGGCAGTTTCGAACCTTGATTTCCAAGCTCTCTAGAGCTGAAATCCCTGTGCTTCATACTTCCTATGGGAACTAATAATAAAGGCATTCCAAAGATGCTTCAGGAAAGACTTTGCCTCATTATGGATCCCTCGAGAATTCACGGACTTCATAATAATGTACCACGCTTAGTTTTCTAGCATTGTTTCTTGTGAGTACGTTTGGTTTTGTCTCCAAAGAAAACCTCACAACAAAAGGTTAGTCTATTAACAGAACTAATATGGGAAATGGGTACCAAAACTGTTACGTTCAAGATTTCTTTACGGGCTTTCATTACTCCCTACCTAAATAGAGGCTAAGAAAAGAAACAAGCGTTTCATATAGGTATTGCAAGTAAGCTATAAGAAAGCAATTATTATAAAAACCAGTACTTTTTGTGCTGTTAAAAAATTAACTCTTTTTCCACTTTTAAAGAACTGATTCAATAGCATAGACATTGTGAATTTTGATGGTGAAAGAATAACGTTGCTTACTAAACAACTGATAATTTTATGCTTTTCAAAGTAAGAAAAAGAATTTCTTATCCTAGGAACAAGAAAAATAATCTGGTGCAGAACAAAGCTTTACGATATGTCTAAGAATCCATTCTGTTAAACGTAGGCTACAGTGATAGATCGTTCACCAGTTTCCACCACATATAATTAATTATATATATATATATATAAAAACTTATTTTCAATTTCAGAAAAACTGCAAGAATGAAATTTTCGTTTTCGAATGTTCATTGAGATAAATTATGTTTTAAAATCTTTGTCGAGAAATAAATTAATTTTAGAATGCAAAAATCGTGCAACGCTTTTAAAAATTGCTATTTATTTCTTCTACTAAGCACTATTACTAATTATTTCTTAAATTCTAATTAAATTAATTTGTACATACGCTCTGGAAATTTAGTCCCTTAATTTATAACTTCCTAAAAATTATTATAATTGGTTAATTAGTTTCCTTTTATCTATTACTATTTACTTGCAATTTTTTTTTCAAAAACATTTGAAGAAATGCCATCACTGAAATATTTGCCCGAATGTATAATATAACATATTTCTCCATTTGCAAAATATCCACCGATATTAGATACTGCCATAATGAATGGCCAACGGTTCCGGCCCGTATAGTGGTGCAAGGCTAATGGTTATTGAAAAAGCGCCCGTCTGTTAAAAAAATATCACTTCAGAAATGGATCTTTTCCGTTACAACATGCGTCAAATAATTTTCTGCAGAAAACTATATGTGCCAAATTTGTCTATTGGTCACCGCTAAATGCGATATGTTGGTTTTTTTTTAATTTTATTTTATTACATTTAACATGTTGTTCTTAGCTTTTACAACACTGTTTCAGTTTCCAAAGTAATTATTGGCAACAAAAAAATTTAAATTATTTCATTCTGTCTCCTTTATTATTCATCGAAATCACTAAACTCAGAGTATATTTTCTACGTTTAGAAAGAATTTATCACGGTTAACAAGAATTTTTGAAGAGAGTATGTTTTCCGTACGAAATTACAGCATATATTTATTTTAACAAAATTGTTTCGCCCGTGTGTTATCCTACGACGCACATAATCAAGAAACGTTTAAGCATGTTGAAATCACAAAAATTTAAATAATCCTTTTATGCAGGATTTTTACTCAATCTGAGACAAAGAAATCTGGTAAAAAACATTTGAGAAACAGAACATTCTCTCAGATCATGCAAATATGTTCACTGATTTTGATTAGAATTTTTATTTTTTTCCTATAACCTTGGAGAATTAAGCAAGTTTGGTGTGTTTGAATAGACAAGATTGGTTTTGATTATAACAAATCAAGAGCTATCTGCTTAAGAGGAAGGCTGACTGCTTTGTGGAGAATTTTCTATGAAAAAGTGGCTACCACATATAATGAAAACCAGAAAATGGCCGATGAAGGCAAACTTTTCTCAGGGCTTTGAGCCTGGGCCGAACTACCAATGTTCAGCGGCTTTCCTCTTCAGCCGCTGGGAAACGCAGAACAGACAAAGACGTATATAGGAAAGGAAGAAAGTCACACTCTCTAAAATCCCATGTCTCCAATTAAATAGAGAAGGCTGCTCATAAGTATGACATGCGTAATAAAATGTATTATAAAGTGTCTCTTAGCATACTTTGTTAATCTGGTAAGGACGTACGCTCGCCTGCTTGTGTCATACCATTTAGAATGCATTATAGCTTATTCATCAGCAAGGATGAACAAGGGAAGGTGAGAAATATCATATTAAGGAAATTATTTGTTTATTTGTAAAACTAACTGCATTGTTTTATTCGTTTTATTCATTATTTACTATGCAAGGCGAATAAGCCGAAATGCATTATCATTATATTTTACAGTTATGAACAAATGAAAACTAATTTTAGCTTTATTTATTAGGCAATGATATTGCGGATGTCTAGCAGAAATATAGGTACTTCCGTACTAACGTAACTATCTTAAGAATAGCCAACTTTTCAGAAAGTTCCGAAATCTGACAACCATACGCATAACAATTCTTCCTGCAACCATGGTTATAACAATCGTTTCAGTCAAGCAACACCGTCATTTTCGTATGCCTTCTATTTTGTTGTGTTCCAGGTTCCAACGGTCTTTGTATACAAACTGTGATATTTTTTTGCTTTAAACGTGGTTTTAAAATACGAGCTTGTGAAATCCGCAGCAATGGAAGAAAATACGGTAAAATTTCGGCAGTAATACAGAATTTTGCTGAAAATTTTTTAAAGGAAACAATGAGGAAATGCATTTTCTAGATAGCCAATGCTGCTGAAGATTGCACGATACCAGATCTTCGTAATTCTCTGATGCTTTTTTAAGTGAAAACAGACCACTGTGCACTTCGAAAGAAGAGTAGCTGGAAAAATTGCAAAAAGATCCGAAGAAGAATGTAAGTGGTTTATTATTTTAATGTATGACATTAGCCTTATCTGATAATTCAGATTTTTAGTTTAAATTTCTAAAAAATGTTTTTTTTTCCCTATGTTGATATTGTTTACGAAAGTTGCTATAAATATCGATAATTTGGGAATCTTTCTAAAAACGAAGGTGCGCAAACCACAAACCTGCACATGCACGTAAGTATCTAACTACTAAATGATAATTCGGGTTGGAGTGTTAGTTCACTGCTAATGACAATGCACACGAAGTCTACCTGCCTACGGTGGAGAAGCCGTTTCGGAAAAATTTCTCAAAGGAACTAAGTCGTATTCATGTTACACACGAAGAATAGTATAAACAATATTAGAAAAGCATCATACAACCAAATAGCGAAAGATCCGTTCCCTAGCAGTGGATCCCGAGATAAACAGCTAATATTACAGAGCATGTGAGTAATTAATACTCTCTGTGGTCTTATTTACGCATTCATTGTGGACTAATATATCAAAGACTATTCAAACCTGTGGACTTTAAAAACATCCCTAAAGAAATAGCATTTTAAAACAAGTGTATATTAAAATGGAATAAAAAGAAAAAAATCTCTTTGCTTAGTATGCAATGCTTTATTCCTCACATTTTTGTGATCGTACAAAGTTAAGATGAATAGCAAAAAAGACTTTGTATGGGATTAAAATACAGTCTTTAAATCTATAACCTCAGTTCAAATAACACGAACGCTAAGCGTAACACGTAAAACGTCTTTTCTAATTTGGAAAATTCTTTATTTATTGATATCTAAATAGAACTAAAATACAAAACTTTAAATTTTACAAAGAAAATTAAGAATGTAGCGGTAAAAAAAGTTTTCTAAAGTAATTTAATTTTTTTTTCCTGTATCTTTCTAATTTATTCTCCTTTAGATTTGACAAAGTGTAACAAATTATTCCAAAAGCAGATCTTATTTCTATTTATCTAAAAATTTCAAAAACGTTTGCACATAAAATAAGTAATAAACATTCTTCAGATAAGTAAGGTAGTATTTAAAGCCATGGCTTAAAATATTTGCCAGAAGCAAACAGTTTTATACTGAGAAGGGAGTTCTGGATTCTAACTCAAGCGCAAGAAAGACTCGAACGGCATAATATAAATTTTACCAAAGTCTGCATAAAAATTTATTACCTTTTTTAAAGAAACACAAAATGTTTAGAACAAATTTAAACACATAATGAAAACGAAAGTTAACCTGAAAAAAGTTAATCGTTTTAATCAGCTCAAGGTTTTTATTTGATCTTTACTGTGAACTTCAAATGTAATAATAAAATCATAAAATTATGAATTGTAATGATATTCTTTGCATGTGTTCTGTACAGTCTCATGTATTCACTAAAGTAGTAGATTTCAAAAATATTATTAATGGTTAAAGTTATCTTTATTCAACTTTCAAACTGAGAGGCAACAAAGAAAATATTTTGACATGCCTCAAAACCACCAAATGGTTTTCATTTGTGTTTATATACCCATTGTAAATTTATACATTCATCGTAAGGCGTGAGTCTTCAGCAAACAATAGCCTAGCTTACTGTACAAAAGCTACATATGTAGTTTAATTAAGAACTGTAACATTGTATGTCAATTGATTTCCACAAAGTTTGTCTTATAGCAAAATTTTAGGAAACATCTTCTGTTGATATAATTATTAAACACAAACACTTTCTTGAAGGTCAGAAGTATTTTAATGACTTAGAATGCAGTTAAAACTGTAAAGTGTAAAACTTCTAGTTAGGAAACTAATAGAAAGTTATTCTTTTTATATGCATATTGTACAAAACTGATTGTATTTCTAAATTTAAAATAAATCATTTAACTATATTCTTGAGACCTTAAATACTATGAATCATGTAATATTTCTGCTGCTAAATTATTTAAAATCTTCGCAGATTGTTGTTAAGCTAGCTCATCTAGCGCCCATGTGCTTATGTCTTTCTTGTTTGTAATCTCAGATTGAAAATTTGAGTATTTAAAAGCTTTACCAATTTGAAAACTACAAGGTTTGATATATGTATTTGATCAAAATTTTTTCCATTATAATACGTTAATATTGCTACGTGCGTACGGGTTCGTTATCGATTGAATGCACAAGTCGTAAAAAGTTAACAAAAATTTATTCTTTCCTCAAGAAATAAATCAAAATGCTGAAATATTTCTTCAGCACAGTATCACAGTATCATTCTCACAGTATCACAATATCTCAAACGTTTAGCAAAAACTCAGTTCAAAACAGATAAAATAATTCTATATCACAGCAAAATCGCTACAATCAACAACAGCATTAAGTAAACAAACAACAGTTCGCTTTTTACATCTACAACTACAACGACAACTGAGATGAGGTGTTTCAGTTCGGCTTTTATAACCTTTTTAATTATTAATAGAACAATCTCGATTTTTCTAGATTTTTCTGGATGGCAACAAAAATTACGAGATATTTATTTATTAAACATTAAGTGCACGCGCTCTTTTATTTTTCTTTTCTTTTTTTTCCGACGTAGCTTTCTCTTCAAAAATCGTCTGCGTTGCACGGGAAATATAAAGCAATTTTAATTACAATTCCAAATAAATGTGAAATCCGTAACATTGCCCCCCCCCTCTAAAGGACTGCACGTCCCGGGCAGTACAATCCTTGGACAGGATGCCAAGCTTACAACCAAGGCATAGTAAACATTACTTTACAATAACAAAATAAACAATAAGTGCAATAAGTAACTTTCAGCAAATTAAATTCTATCCAACGCTAAATACATTCAAATATATCAAATACTAAATAGAAATACTATCAAATACAAATACTTATCAAATACTAATACTTAACAAATACAAATCAAATACTAAATACAAATAGGACCATGGTCTTATACTATGTACATTATTATTTACAATTATATACACTACGTACTATGGCCATAGTAATAAACTAACCTGTAGTAATGAAAGACTTTAGGTTTCGAGTTCGATGACTTACAGATCCGAACCATGTCGTTCAGCCTGTTTAGAACTCTGTAAGGACCATCCCAAGGTGACTGTAGTTTCCCAGAAAGTCTATTCCGTCGAGTCGGACTCCATAACCACACCTTGTCTCGTTCGTTGAAACGATGGCCAGTAGCTCTCGTGTCGTAGCGGGTCTTCATCTTGTTCGCCAAGCTGACTCGCTTTCGTGCAGAACGGTGCTTTACTTCAAACCGGGCCTGGACTTCTTGGATGTATTCCTCAGGCGATGAAGGCACATCTGCAGGGCGGTCAGATAAAAAATCACAAGGCAGACGAAGATCACGACCGATGAGCATCTGGGCTGGAGAATTACTGGTAGTCTCGGGTTTTTCTTCGACCTTAGTATGATTTCGGCAACTTTCTGAGCAGGGTCTTTCAGACGAAATGTCGGCGTTTCCATCTGACGATCCCTTCTGATGATCGATAGTCATGTCCTCATTGTCTGAATGCAGTTTATTGTTTTTGAAGTCTAAGGAAAAATTGTATTCCCTTAAAAAGTCCAATCCGAGTATGCAAATATCTGTAATATCCGCCACATATGCTGTGTGATAATAGGTGGCACTACTAAAGGTAATGTTCACGTTTAACTTTCCACCTATAGCAATTTTCTCGCCGGACGCAGTCTGGAGGGTAACACAAGATGGCTTTCAAATCAGTTTTTCCTTAAATTTTTGAGTTAAATCCTTCCGAATTATGGTAACATTAGCTATCAATGATCGTACTACAAGGAACTCCGTCGATATTAACGGATAGTCCGTTACTGTTGCCACTCGCTGCAGAAATCTTGAGCGCTTTAAAACAGGATTTTTCACTATCGTTCAATCTCCCTTCCGCGTTATGATCATTAAATTGCTTCCTGAGTCGTTACTGGGAAATGATCTTATTTTCCGCAACTCGTTCCTCCGTGTTCTGCAGTTCGTTCGTAAGTGGCCTTCAGCTCCGCAGTTCCAGCACTTTACGAACGGTTTCTTGTCACCAGTATTCCGTGTCAAAGCATTCACCTTTCTAGTTAAATCGTCTAGGCGAGCAGTCATTTGATCCACTGGTTCTTGTAAGTGAGCAGCTCTGATTGGGTGGCGGTTTCTACGAGTGGCTTGCTGTGCTGCCTCGAATTTCATGACGTACAGCAGAGCACGTTTTAAGTCCTTCACATAAGCTATTCGCAATGCTTTCTGTATTTCAGGATCCCGGATGCCGTCAATGAAGTATTTCAGGGACAGGATATCCCTTGTTTCCGTCGGGCACTCAGAAAAGGCGAGGTGGGACAGCCTTTCGACATCCGTGGCGAGTTCCTCAGTGTTTCCGTAGTCTTCTGTTGACGGGATTTTAACTGAAGCCTGTTATAATCTTTTAAACACTTCTCTCCAAAACGCAGTTCCAATGCGCCGGACAGAGCTTCGAAATCTAGCCTTTTGTTTTCTGTGAGAGTCTGAAGGATATCCGCTGCGTCTGCTCTCAGAGAAGCGGCAAGATGACAGGCCTTAGCTTGGGAATCCCATCCATTAGCTTCCGCAACTATAGAAAATTGTGTCTTATACACTTGCCAGGAGGTCTTCCCATCATATGTCGATAGCCTCAATGAGGGACGAACAGGCATTGGTAAGAATTTAAAACCATCACTATTGCTCTCTGCCGTCGTTCGAATTTCTTTAAATTGTCATTTTCTTTGGCAACTGCAGAAACCCTGTCATCAATTTGTTGTTCGATTTGGTGTTGCACGACAGAGACTCTTCCTTCGATTCGTTGCTCTGCAGCAGAAACTCTTCCTTCTATTTGTTCTTTTACAGAAGAAACTCTTCCTTCAATGTGTTCAACTTTATTTTCGACAGCGTCAATTCTGCCTTCCATAGCCTCGAATTTATATTCTATTACGCTGGTAATTTCTCTTTTCATTTCCTCTTGACCTGCTTCAAACTTTTCTTGAACAGCCTTCATTTCTTCCTTTGCAGATTTCTCCAACTTTTCTTGAACAGCATTCATTTCATCTTTAAAAGATGCTTGACCAGCTTTCATTTCATCTTTAACAGATGCTTGACCAGCTTTCATCTCTTCTTGACAAGTTTCCATCTCTTCTTTAACGGATTTCATCTCTTCTTTAACAAAATCTTTCATCTCGTCTTTAAATGCCGCAAAGGCTGCCATAAATTGCCTTAATTGTTCTTCCATTGCTCTAGTTAATGGTATTCAAAAATCCCACTTCTGACACCAAAAATTGCTACGTGCGTATGGGTTCGTTATGGATTGAATGCACAAGTCGTAAAAAGTTAACAAAACTTTATTCTTTTCACAAGAAATAAATCAAAATGCTGAAATATTTCTTCAGAGATATTCGCACAATATCACAATATCTCAAACGTTAAACAAAAACTCAGTTCAAAACAGATAAAATAATTCTATCTCACAGCGAAATCGCTACAATCAACAACAACATTAAGTAAACAAACAGCAGTTCGCTTTTTACAGCTACAACTACTATAACAACTACAACGACAACTGAGATGAGGTGTTTCAATTCGGCTTTTATAAGCTTTTTAATTATCAATAGAACAATCTCGATTTTTCTAGATTTTTCTGGATGGCAACAGTAATTACGAGATATTTATTTATTAAACATTAAATGCACGCGCTCT
>KK119169.1:493163-506044 GCA_000611955.2 Stegodyphus mimosarum
CGTAAGAATATTGTATTAGTATTAAATATTAATTGATAACCATTCTTGTGTATTTTTGTATTTGGAGCTTGTTCTTCAATTTAAAATATTCAGGAAGTTTGTTATTGCTTCTTTTTTCTTTCATGATAAAATAATAATTTTCTTTTTCCATTAACAACTTTCCAAAATGCTATGTATTTTCTTTTTGGGCGATAGCAACAGTGACCCAGTGAATAGAATCACTGAACACTGGTAATTTGACTCGAGTTCAAATGCTGGCGAACTTACTCTCTTTGGGAATTTTCTGGCATTCATTTATGTGTAACATAGAAGCAGGCTTTCATTTGTGTGTAACATAAATGAAAGCCTACTTCCACTACAGAAGTCCTCCAAAAGAACAATCTCAGTCCTTGGGTAGATAGATTCAGTGTTTTTTCCCAAAATCCAAGAAGCTTTTTACTCATGGTTTAAATTGCTGATCAGTATGTTACAATAGTATTACGTTCTTTGTTTGAGCATCTCATTCTGCCTCTGCAAAAATGCATTTAATCACTTAATATTTACAATGCTACTGCCATTTAGCGCTATACTTCTTTAAGGGTGCAGGGGTAAAATGTTTATAAATTACAAGTATATAATGTATACTAAATTTCAGTAATGATGCTCAGTTTAATTCAAATCATTTTGTCAACTGAAAACTCCTAAATTTTAGAGATTATCTCCTTTATAGCCAATTCTTTTAAAATCCAATTAATTGAGCAATAGAAATATTTAAATTATCTAAAGATTTTTATACTATTAAATGCAACAGAAAAGTGTTCAAAATACTTCAGTCGGTTTGAAATATTTCAGTAAGTTTATCGAATAATCGCCAAACAGTAATGTACCTGTTTCTTCAAAATAAATAACCTCCTTTTGGTCACATTAAACATTTTGAAACGGTTTGAAAAGTGAAAGTGTTTTAATAAACTTCTATTTAAACAGTAATTTTTCATAATCAGAGTGAAATATATTGCGAATATTAATGGCTAGTTTAGTTTTACGTGAATTATTTTCAAATTATTTCGTGTTTCCCATTTAAATATCTTTTCCTTCTGAAAGCAAGTTTTGAAATGTTTCTTGTTTCATAAAGCCCTTCCCCATCGACTGAAATCTGTATACGTTAAATTTGTTTTTTTTTCTCCCAACTTCTACAGAAGACAATGAATCTTAATTATTCACTCTGTGTTATGCATTATGTTATAATTAAGATACTTCTTCACGGAAGAGCCAGACTGGTTCATCTTAGAAAACAATTTAATTTAACATTCTCTCTACACAATATTTCAATAAATACATTCAAGTTTTATTTTTGTTGCGCATTTTTTTGCGGAGTGGCAGAGTTTAAATTTTTGTCTGTTGTCATTTGAAAGATACCAAGGCAATTTTTCTTTTCTTAGAATGAGTAGCAATAAACACTCTTTTACATTTAGTGATAATTCTATTAATAAAATGCAGTTAATGATAATTCTTTGCAAGTTATGTACTCACCAATGGCCGTACGTAAAGGTTATTGAACGTTGGTAGTTTGACCTGAAACGTGGACGTTGGCTTCATACAGACGAGCTGGCTGCGCGGCCTTTTCCCCTATATGTAAAATGGATACGAGCCCAATTTACTTTAAAAAATTCTCCACGAAGACCTTCCTACCTTTAGGCACATATCTTTCGCCTTCTTTGCCATAACCAAATAAGCCAAACCATTACAAATTATTGTTATGCATGCATGCATTAATAAAAAGGCGTGATATCGATTTATTACTAATCTTTAAACGTGAGAGATACACAAAGCATAAGAAAAGGAAAGATGTTTACGTAATAATGCATTTGATAAAGACAGTATCGAAGGCGTGAAAAACAACATTATTTGTCGTCGCGATTTAACTCGCTTACCTGACATCAGATTACGCCCAACAATTTTATGGTGGCAAGGACCGTGACCGTTGCTGGAATGGGCCTTGGGCACAGCATGTGGTTATTCGTGCGTAGTAATAGCTTACAGTATGATTTTGCAGCAGCTTTGCAAGTAATCACAGTAATTCCTCCACTTGACCTAATTGGTGAAAGAGAAGCTTCCCTAACTTGTGTACTAAGATTAAATAAAAATAGAAAGCTTTGGAATTCTACATATTTTCACGCAGATTACGAAAAGAAACTCTCAAGTATGCTATGTCACCCAAGTATAAATAATCTTCAAGAAAATATTAATATGACCTTAATTAATACTAATAATATCATTAACTGGCATTTTTGTATTCACAGACAGATCTAAAACAGAAAAAGGTACAGGCTCTGGTTTATGCATATACAGAGATAATCAACCAATCTATAAATGGAGAAGAAGACTACATAAAAACAATTAAATCTTCAAAGCTGAATTAATAGCAATCAAAAAAGCAATATACTTATCCAGTCGATTAAATAACCAAGTTAATATCTACACAGATTCTCTAACGAGGCTTGAAGCTATAAGTGGTATATATTTCAGAAATCCTATAGTCTACGAAATTCAAAAACTTTTAATCAATATGTCAATAGTACTGAGAACAATACTAAATTGGTTTCCAGCCCATACAGGCATACCCGGTAATGACCTAGCAGATTCTCTTACTAATCAAGCAGCAATAAGATTAAATCTACCGAAATTTACAATACTCTTTCCAAAATCACATCTTAAACATATCACATTCAAAGATGTATTATTGCAATGGCAATCAAAATGGACTAATACTAAAACAGGACAAAGAGACTTTAAAATTTATACCAAATGATTCAACTAAATTGGTGTCATCGTCGTTTACGATTGCAACATTTTTAACTGGACATGGTTCATTTCTAACATATTAAATAGATTTAAACTCAAAGATATTGCCGTTTGTAATTGTGGTGAAATAGGAAGTTCCGACCATTAGGTTTTTGAACGTGAATTCACAAAAAAGCATCACTTAAATATACCTTCAAATCAACACTGAAAAAAAAATGGACCCAGCACCTATTAAAGCATTCTGCTTTATATAATAAACTTGCAAAAACAATAAAATACTGTATCAATCACATTAAATAATTTCAACATTTATTTCCATAAACAAATTTCTTTTTGAATCCATTATAAATACTTTTTATTATTTATTTTATACATATTCAAAATTAACAAAATTCCTTAATCATTTATATAAAGACTATAGTATTTGGACTAGATCTAAATTGAAACCAGAACTTATTTGTTTTATATCAATCAACCAAGACCCTCTGATATTACGATGATTTGAAACATCGAACTTTATGTATGGAATCTTCAATCAAAAGAACTTAGAATTTCAGAACTTTGCATCTCATGAACATTTGATCTATTGAATTTTATTTAATTATAGAACTTTCTAATCTTGAACTACTGATATTTATTAAAATAAACTTGAAATGTATATCAAAATTTAGCTCAACGTAGCATGTAAATGCAAAGAGGACCATTAATAATATCTGTTAAAAATATCATTGTCATGTAAAAATATTCATTGTAAAAAAAGACCTTCTCAATAAATAATTTCCACCCGTTAGGTATCAACTTAGATCGGAAGCCCTCTCAGTGGTGCAAAGTATGATTTTGCCGAATTACGTCTCAATTTAAAAAAAGATCGACTAACGAGCGGGTTCGAGAGTCTCCTGCTCTTGTTCCACCACCATCAAGACATTCGAGAAAGCTTTTGGCTCGCTGTATAATTTTAGTGCTTCATAAACACAGGCACTGTACACATACAAACATCCATGTCTCGGTCCCATTATTATGAAAGTCATTGGATGTTTTTATCAAATTAAAATATATATATATTCCCCATGCTAAATCATAAAAGTGGAACAATGTTATTTGTTTATGGCTCAATTACTGAAACACCAGCGATGAATTGGCTCAAAATCCTGAATCTAGGTAAGCAATGGTGTGCATTAAATTTTTCGAACTTCAGTTCTGTTCCGAAAAGTCTTGAAAAGAACTATTTTATTTCGCCATGTGCTTTGTGGTGAGGTCAGTGGTTAGCTTATTCCTCCAGCAATTTGAAACACTTCATCTAGGTTAGAATACCAGCAAAGGCACAACTGAATTTTCATATCTCCAGCTCAAAAAAGGCATAAATCTCTTGAACTGGATGTACAGAAGTCATACACAACAACAATTCATCATGGCTCCAAAGGGGAGATTCGTCTTTCGTGGAATTGGCCGGCTTAGAGGGTATAACTATCGGTGCTATTCAATACCGTCATTAATTTACACTCATGTCCATAAATTAAGGATAATGCAAAATCAGGCAAAGGAAGAGTTAGAAGAAAAACAAATTTGTCTTATTTGTAAAGCTTATTTATTAAACAAAAGGTAAAGAGCAAAAAAAGATGTTATATGTTTGATATTATTAAAAAAGTTCGGCCAAGCATGTCCCACACGTGCTGTACTGGATTCAAGTCCGATGAGAATGCTGGCCAGTCCATACGGGTGATATCCTCCGATTGAAGGCATTCGCTTACGATGTTAGCGCGGTAAGGATGGGCGTTGTCATTCATAAACACAAATTGTGCGCCCATGGCGCCCCGAAACAAACGTACATGTTATATTCCCATGGCGCCAACAAACAAATGTACATGTTGTTCCAGAATGACGTCCCGATAGATTTGACTTGTCATAGTTCCAATTTGAACATGCAGGTCAGTTCTGAAACCCAGAACAATTCCACCCCAAACGAGCACTCCTGCACCACCGTAACGGTGTCGTTCAATGATGTTTTCTTGGTGGTAACGGGTACCTGGAGCTCTCCATATGAAAGTCCGGCGAGAATCAGACTACAAGCTAAACCTGGACTCGTCGGAAAACATCACACAAGCCCACTGTTGCGGTGTCCACAATGCATGCTCTCTACTCCAGGCTAAGCATCTGACAGGTCTCCGAGCATATAGACCAATCTGCCCTAAGCGTCTGTACACGGTTTGCCTTGAAATTGTCGTACCAGTGGCTGAAGAGAGCTGACGAGACAGGTCTGAGGCTGTGCTCCGCCTGTTTCTTTTGGCAGTAACTGTCAAATACCGGTCCTCATTCGGCGTTGTAACTCTGGGGCGACCTGTGCTGTAACGTGTATTCACATTACCATCATCTTGGAATTGTTGCCAAAGCCTGGAGATGACACTCTGGGCAATTCCACGTTCGTCTGATATTTCCAGTTGGGTACGCCCACGGTCCAGACGGCCGATAATTCTACCATGTAAAAAATCATCCAAATGCGTCCTTTGTGTCATAACTATTCGATTATTGCACTGAAATGCTTATAAAGCGTCTGCGAACAATTTTACTTCTTTGCCTGTATTCCTTATATATCACTCTCTTACACTCTCGTCATTGTGACATACCATCGGTGTCATCTGGTAACTTCCTGAAATTTGCACATGATTCTTGAAAACGTGTTTAGTGATTTTACAGGTGATATATTTATTTTAGAGTTCGATTTCCGCGTGACTCCGAATTATCCTTAATTTATGGACATGAGTGTATGTTGTCAGATATATATGAATCAGATTTGTGCGGCGACAACCAGGTTTGGTCCGATTTATCTAATTATTGCAAAGCTCGCAAGGGCTATCTGCCTAATAGACGGAAACGGATGCCTTTCTGGAGGGCTTTCTAAGGTGTGTTTTTCATGTTATAATCTGAATTTTAATATACTCAATTTGCGTTTATATAATTATAACTTGTGCTAGAAGAAACAGAAAGATTTGCACTTTAATTTAAAATTACTTTCAAGTTGATCGTTTAATTAGTTTGTGAAATATGCCCACTTAATTAACAAAATTTTGTAGCTTTCGTAGGATTTGGTGTAATTGCTATCTTGTCATTTTTAAGCTGCTTTGGGGTGGGCAGAGTTCTAGGTTTACTGTCACAGGTTTCACACTAACGCTTTGAAAAGTAAGAATTAGGTAAGAATTTTACACTGTTTTCTTCGGGGCATTTTTGAAAGGAATTGTCACTCTTTTGAGTGAGTTTTCAAGCCGTTGCTATATTTTTGTAACAAAAAGCCGGTGCATGCGATTTGTCGGCCACTTGAACTCTTTTGCGCTCTCTTTTCTTCCAGTGAATGCTGCGCTTCGGAAATGAGGAGCAAGAATATGATTCCCTCTTGTATACGCAGTTTAGTTTTGTTATATTACTGTGCCATCAGTTAACAAGTGCTTCTGCACCGTGAAAATGTGTTTCATCTTCGTCTTGGGGCTGCTGCGGTCCTCAACATCTTGCTGATTCATCATGACCAGCGCATAGAAATTTATTTTCTCTTTTCGTGGCCAGAGGATTCAACTCGGATGTCGCGTAGTTCATCTTCAGTCGCACCCATGTTTGCGGAGCTGTGGACGTTGCTGGAAGGGGGCCATCAGCCATCTTTAGTGAATTTTTACGTCTTGCAGTTGACCAGTTTGCATCACCCTTTGTCCGTGCCGAGAAGTTCCCCTGCCTTCTGCTTCTAGCATTTGAAGTCACAGCGCTATATCCGAGTTGTGCTACTCCACCTCCTTTGGGTTTTCCAGCCTTCTGCTCATAGACTTTGATGTTCCTCGACGTATGACTACCTTAATCCTGTTGTGCGGCTTCCACTTGTTTGGATTTTCAAAGATAAGTTATTTCTTCTTAGTGAGTTTTGTTGAATCCTTAAGTTTAATTCAAGAAATTAATTCATTTCAAAATTAAGTTAGAAAGCGGTTAATTCACGTTTATTAATTTAGCGTATGGGGTTAATATTGAGAGATACAAAATTATGTGATTATAAGTGCAATGAGTTAATTATCAATTAATTTTCATTTGTAATTTAAAATTTGATTGATTCTAATATTATTATGCTAAAACGTACAATATTTTTTTTACTCCTAGGAGAATGCTAACAGTTTAAATAAATTTTAATAGTAAAATAAAAGTCTGGTTCACTTATAAATTTAGTATGATATTTTATTTTATTTGCTGGTAAACTATATATGACACATATACCAGATATCATTGGGTTGTTAGGATATTTAAATTAATAATCACAACGCATGCTTTAATGTACTAAACACTAAAAGCTCTAGTTTATATTTGGTGGTTTTCAAAGGCACTAATATAACAGTAGTTTGTATACTTAAACTACTTCTAAATAATAATAAATCCAAAACTCACTAGATACAAATGTAGCTCCTTCTGACTAATAAACAGAGCAGCAACTCGAAACCCTTTTTACGGACATAGGTCTTCAGATATTCTTTGGATAATGAAGAAACTGTTGACTAAGTTTCCTAAGGTGTTTTACCATCTCGCTTATTTCATAAACTTCGCGTTTTCTAGAGAACGCTTTATGCTATGTTGAAAACCGTAAGAAAGTTTCTCTGCAGTACAAAAATATTAATCCGAAAATAAGCTTCTTAGTTCGATACGCAAAGGAATTGGCTGGCTATACTGACATTTCAACGTTTGCAACTTTCAGTGTCTGTAACAATTTCACAGTCTGCGGCCTTTATATGGAATAGCTTCTTCAATAATCGACAAAATCATTTATCCTAGATTATAAGGAATATATCTAGATAAAATTTTCTACTTTAACTATTTACAAAGAATAATATTATATTAGTTTGTTTTTAATAAATATGAAGAATTTTAATTTACTTATTCAGTTCAATTAAAGGACTGAAATTTAGGCTATTGTTGGTGCTTTTTCTCAGCGCACAGATATAAATAAAGATTAAAACCGAATACTCAAAACGATACGAGATCGCAATCTGGGGATCTTGCAATGTAAATCGTTTCTAGCGTTGCGATAATTGCACTAGTTGCTGACATAATTAGGGGAAAATGCAATCATCAAAATCAATTCGTTCTTTCATGTAAGTCAGACTCTGATTAATGAGAGTGTTATTTAATATTTCATGTCCAAAGGGAAAGTCATTTTATGATTAGATCTGATACCGATTCAGCAAATCTAACAACGCAGCAATTCAAGCAAAATCCAACAAAGAAAAAATGTTTATTTAAGGAAAATCATTATTTCATTACATATTTTTCTGCAAATGGAATTCAAAAATACTCCAAGCTTTAAATTTCTATTTCAAAACGTAAATTACCGCAGATCGAAAACAGATTTAACAAAATATACATCATGTATGTTGCTGTTGTGAACTTATCGCGGTTTTCTGACAGTAACATCAAATCAAATCCTTGAATTTTATCGTGGCCGAGAAGCAACATCTCTGCCTATCATTGCCTGTCTGCCTGGGGCTCATTATTTGTGACAGTTGAAATCTGCTCAGTTCCGTCCCTGGTTTGAAGGACAAACAAACCTGGAGAGGTTTCTGAGAGTTTCTTACCTCCTCATCTTCTTCCATCAACCTATCTGGAAGACTTTCAGTCTGCTAGTATTTTAAGTGCCTCTATGCTTCAAAAACACCATACACTAAAAACATCCAAGTTTTTTTCAGGATTCGAAACGGGGTGTGAAAGCCGGCTTCGCAATCACCATGCCAAAAATGCGGAACAGCGCGTGTGGTTAGCCTATGTACGGATCAAAAGTTTCTAATTAGATATTTCTAAAACATTAAGGTGTTTTATTTAATTAACCAATTATTAGGATTTAAGTCTCTACTCTTCCTTTCCGTATTTCTTAATATAATGCAGATTGTTATATTGTGCATTTAAGTTGAGGGCGTTGGATATTTATATTAGAGCTTCTGGCAACCGCGTTTTCCTGTTACTCTCCCCAGCTCAGCTTAAATTTATATTTCGACTTCAGCGTTTTGCTCTCCGATGCTCTAAATTACTCGCTGGGAAAATTCTTAACCAGCTCAGGTAGTTTATTTTACGTATAGTCTTCAACTATATTGATGTGAATTTAACTTCTGTTATATTAATTTAAATCCTACAAGTCGTAGTCCAACGCTCGTCCGTAGCACAAGTTATGCGTATTCTCTTCAATTTAATACTAAACAAAAAGGTTATTTTACACCTTCTTCAGTATCTTGTTGAGTTGCTTAGGATGTAGTGAACTCGTTATTAATCTTGTAGGGTCTGCAAAGACTTTAGCTTTCAGTTACAACAAAAACCATACAAAGTAAAAGAAAGAAAGACAATCTGAAGGGATTCGGAATTTAACGTCCCATGTTAGGATTTATTAAGGTTTGTTAAAATTTTTATGCTACCACTAAGCATCGTAAACCTGCTCTTGGACTCATTCATGCTACAACATTTTTTGCTTTCTAGCTTTATTATTAAGCATTGCTTTATAACTTATAACACTTACGTCACATAAAATTAAAACACTTACGCCACATAAAATTAAAAAGAAAAATTACAAGTTTAAAACCAGCATGCTTCTAGAATTCCCAACAAGCTGTTAAGTGTTGCCATACATTTTTTTATTATATTCGCTGTACTATTTCTTTGAAAACTAGCCGCTCGAGCTATTATTTAATATTTCTGATTAGACATCTCGTGATTTAAATGCATCTTTATTTAAGTAAATCAGATTAATAAGTGAAAAAATATTTTTAAAAAATGCGTTTATTCGTTTAGGTTTTTTGCTCACTAACATAAAGATTAAATTTGAAAGTTAATTATGTTACTTTCTACTGAATGGAGACACGCTGGTTCGTGGAGAGAAAACGCATCTATTTGACATACAGGCAAAACATTGCTTCCAAAAAGCCGAACCTGCGGATTAAAATTGAAAGATTAATATCCTTCATTTTTTCCAATGGCAACCATCTGGCCCATTGTAGGCAAAAATGCTTTATTTTGAACAGTGTTCCCATTTCTCGGGTTCAGATCGTTAACGAAAATTCGTTAAATTTGTACAAGGTATTAAATAAATCAAAACGAAACTCGAAATCCAAAATTCGGGCTTCGAGTTGCCTATGTTCGGTACAAGAACTACCTCTATTAAAAATTCTGTGGTTATAAGTGCCGTCGTTTTTCCATAATGCGAGACACATAAGTATATACATAGATTTTCTTCATCATCTATTTTTTTAATTATACGTCGCTATAACATTTGGTGGCAACAATTTTCAAAGTGCTCGAGCATAAAAGTGGTTTGTACAAAAAGTGAGTTTGGAGACAAATAGCACATCTGCTGCTAAAAAAAACTGCAAAGAAGACTGTGTATTAATTTTATTTCATTCAGTTTAACTCGAAACTGATACAACGCATAGAAAAAAAAAAGACTTAACATTTTGTTTCCGTAGCGATTGACACGCTGTTTCTCAGTCAAAGTTGACTATTTCTTGTAACACATCACATGCATGCAGTTTTAAATATGCAGGCCGCAGATGGTTTTTAGCAGGTTTGCTCTAATTCAATTGATAAAAATTACGCCCTTCTGCACCGAAGTCATAATGGCGTTGAGACATATCTTTTATTAATTTACCTAATGCTGCAAATACTAACAACTATCAAAGAAATTTATTTCGAATTATATAAATTAGATACAACAAAACAAAGATTTGTATTATTAGGAAAAGAAATTATTATTTTTAAACCATTCACTTCGTTGAGTTGTTATAATTTAGAGGATGAATTTGGTTTTTGATGAAGCAGTGAATAATAATATTATAATAACCGGTTATTTGTCAGGACTCAGCGAAGCGTAAATATTTTCTTTCTTGTGCAAGAATAACTTTTGTTGAGCAGCACGAATGGTAAACAGCATTTTCGCGAAATATAACGTTAAAGCTCCAAAAATCGAAAAGATTCGGCTAAAGATGTATCTAAAGGAGGGAGGGACGATAGAATTTATTTTTTAGCAAATTTTATTATTACTTTGCAAAATATTCACAGTGTGCAATACGTCTATCTAATATAAACATATTTACTAAGATATTTGTGTTTAACTAAAGATGCGCTTTGAAATGTTATTTGAAAATTCATTTTGCATAACATAATTTCATAAATAAAGCCATTCAGTATAGGAATATAAAATCGAATATAGAGTATGTTTATTTCGAATTGCAAACTGATGAAACTGAATCTTACAACAAAGAGAATAAATAACTTCGAAAGCTTATATTCAATGATTTGATTGGAAAAAAAAGCAATTTTTCCGGTGTTCCTGTAATGATTTATAATGAAAGCACTGCGTAGTATGACGGAATATTTACATGAAGCAAGCCACCTACGAATGTGATTTGTATTCAATTTTATACTAGACAAAATATTTGTTTTGAATTGTACAATTCGTTCTTTATGAATTTTTGAAAATGTATACAGAAATTTTATTATTCTTTAAGAAATCTTCTTTAGCCTCTGTAATGAAAATCTAGAAGCTTCTTACACGATTACAATTCTGGATTCTTCATGCACCTATAATTCTAAATTTTCTGATTTCTTGTGTGTTTGTCAACCATAATAGTTTTCGTTTTCCATTATTCCGGAGTAGTTCCGATTCTGGATTTGAATTACATAAAACTTTGTGTTCTATTAACTTAATTTTATTTCACATTATATTTCATCATTCATTAGGCTTGTGTTCGAATCCCAAATGTTTGTAAGTCACAGACTCTATGCCTTACAAACGTTTGGGATTCGAACACAAGCCTAGTGAATGATACAGCAGTCAGGAGCGCTAATCACTATGTCGATCAAGGCGGCTGAAGACACAAGTTATAAGAGATTATATTTTTTAAATCATATATTGTTAGTCAACAATGACTAACGCTGGCTGAGCGAAACGTACACTGTCAGTCACCGGTAACTGACGCGGTCTGAATACAAGTATAGTTTCAGTCATCGATCATTGACATGACGCTTAATGTGTTAGAATTCTCTTTTAATAATCATCTAATCCTTTCTGACTGACAGTATACTATTTCACATATATTTATTTTTTGACACGTTTCCAATACACAGATAATATCAGTCATATTTGTGGATTGCACAGAAAAGATTGTAAAAAACCAACAGAGTTGTCATTGTTACATTAACAAAGACGAACAGGATAAGAAAAAAATTAATGTAAGCTCCCACAAAATGTACGCTTTCATTTTGCTTTTTCAGTAGTCACTAAAGTTTCGTGAAACTTAACGAATTATGAAGTAGAATTTAGGAATGTTTAACATATCAAAGAAACATTATTATTTTCACTAAATGATTTTCATATCTTGGCAAAACAGGAATCAGCACTATACCTGAGGGAAATGTTTATTGCAAGATCTGTATCTAGTGAAAAACTGAACCAGCTGCATATTAAGCAAGTAATTATATTTATCATTAAATAAGTTTAAAAATTTCCAAGTGGCATTAATTTATGATTGAATATTATCAGAGCGGCATTTTCCCTTCCGGCACTTGAAGTCTAAACAACTCATTATATATAGACTCACTTCCAAACGTTAAGCACGGAGAGGAAAATGCTAATTTCCGGAAGCCAATCAGAAATGAAGAGGATGCAATTCGCTGAAGAGGTGGATGGAAGTATGCAAATTTGTTAGGTAACAGCCAATCGCGCTTTCATGTCAAGAAATATGCAAAAAAGGCAGTCTTATAAGAAGCCAGCTTTATGAATGGTTACAGAAGTTGATTGTACGTGCTGATAGAAGGTGTTTAAAACTTTCGTATCATTTGTTTTCAAGACATACGTGTTTCTATCACTTCCAAAAGACGAATGGAAGATTCTGAGTGCTGGCGCGCTGTGAGGCTCTTTGAAGAAGAACAATCGATCACAGATGTTGCTCTTTTCTTCGGCGTTCATCATTCTGTAATTTCACGTTTATGTAAACAATTCCAAACCACACAGACAGTTCTCCGAAGACTCGTAGCCTGTAGCCCAAGGGTTACAACCCCAGCGGAAGATCGATATATTGCTATTGTAGCCAAGTGGAATCGCA
>KK119170.1:0-39815 GCA_000611955.2 Stegodyphus mimosarum
TCCACAATCACTGTTAAATTCTATTAGACAAATTTATTGGCCCATTAATGGCAGGAATATAGCGAGAAAGATCGTCCAAAACTGCATAATTTGCTTTAAGGCAAAACCAATAATTTTTCAACAATTAATGGGAGAATTACCTAAAGAGAGAATTAATATTAACTTTACATTTAATTGTTGTGCTATTGATTATTGCGGCCCATTTTTGATAAAGTACAAAGGGCAACGCAAAGGTAACTATCATAAAATATATGTTTGTATTTTTGTTTGTATGGTAACAAAGGCAATCCATCTAGAGATTGTCAATGATTTAACCGCAGAAGCATTCATTGCTTGTCTGAAGAGGTTCTTTGCCCGACGAGGTAAACCAGAAAAAATATTTAGTGACAATGCAAAAAACTTTGTTAGCGCAAATGCAGAAATTAAAAAATTAATGAGTATTTTTCTAAAGCAGAATGAAACTTTAGCTAATTTTCTAGCCGAGGAAGGTGTACAATGGAAGTTTATACCCCCAAGAGCCCCAAATTTTAATGGTCTATCGGAAGCAGGAGTAAAATCCTTTAAATTTCATTTTAAACGAACAGTAGGAAATTCAGTCTTAACCTACGAAGAATTTTTGACAGTAACAGTTCAAGTAGAGGGAATCTTAAATTCTCGCCCTCTTACACCGTTAACTTCTAATATTGATGATTTAAATGTTTTGACCCCTGGTCATTTCCTTATAGGCCGACCGATCAATTCAATAATTGAACCCAATTTAACAGAAATAGATAATAACAGACTTAGTTTATGGCAAAAAACTACAAAAATGGTGCAAAATATATGGAAGAATTGGACTAATAATTACTTGAGTACTTTGATTCAAAGAAATAAATGGATGATTGCTAAACAAAATATTAAAATAGTGGATATGGTAGTTATCAAGGAAGAAAATCTTCCTACCTGTAAATGATTGTTAGGGAGAATTGTAGATGTGTTTTATGGGAAGGACAACCTTGTGCGAGTTGTCTCTGTCAAAACCAAAAATGGTATTTATAAACGAGCAGTTACTAAAATTGCTGTACTGCCAATTGAGAAATAATGTATAAATTTATGTTTATTTGAAAGTTTGAATTGCAATCCATTATATTTGTTTTTTTTTCACATTGTAATTACATGTATTATAATTTGTGCATTAATTTACATTATATAATTTGTATTGTATGAACATTTATTATTTTCTTGAAATTTTACTTATTGTATTGAAACTAATATTTCAACGCCGGGCGGGATGTTCGGTGTCTGAAAAGAGTATTGCTTGGCAGCGTTGTTTTACGCCAAGCACAGTTTGGCTTTTAGTGTAACCCTAAAGTTTTTTCGTTTTTGCTCATTAGTATCTATGCAGATTGCCTTGATGTAAGAGCATATGGTTGCTCGCTCTTAGCTAAGTTACATAGGTAACTATAAGCACATGCGTGTGCTAGTATTCAATAATGTTGTTTTGTTAAAATAAATTGTTATTGTTAATATTACAGTCCATTTACTGAAGTTAAGTTTCATTAAATAAGTTTGAGCTATCTTCGACAAGAACACCGAAGAAATAGGCAATCATGTGATTGGATGTGCTTCTTCCACGAACAACTTTTGTTGAATTTAGCTCGTCTTGGAAGACTCATACAGTCGACTGCTGTTTTGTTTCGTGCTCATATGCATATATCTATGATTCATCACCTGTGTAGATGTTATACACAAGCCTCGCTGTGCCTTGAACGCATTTTCCCAACATTTCCTTGCACCAATCGACAAGAGCCTTCTTTTGAGCGTTTGTTAGCTTATGTGGGATCCAAATAAGAACAAATAATTTTAGGACCAAATCTTCATGTAATATCTTATTGATGCTTGTCATACTAATGCCCAAATTTGCATCAATCTCAGGTATGTCGCATGATGATCTTGTTTTATCAATTCATGAACAGCATCGATATTTTCTCGCACAACAACCGATTTTGGACGACCTTTACGGAACTCGTTCTGAAGCGAAAGTCGGCAACGATTGAATTAGTTATACCAATTTTTTACACTGCTGTAGGATAGTGCTTTATCGCTGTATAAATAATTAAGTTCATCGTATCACTCTTGTCTTGATAATCCACGTCAAAAGTTATGAAGAACAATCGCACGGAATGTTCACGAGTGAATTCCATTTTTTTGGGGAGATGAATTTTTTAGCTTTCTGTAAACAACACAAATCACGCTAAAATGGCAAAACGTTCTGAAGAAATTATGGTTAAAAATATTAAACTTTCGATTCGAATCTTCCGTGGTCGCCTATCAACACTTACTGTTGCCAAGGCCAGAAATATAAATAGCAACCTAAGCATTGTCTATATACATTTTCAACATGTTCCTGAAAAGTCATATGACGCTACGGATTATTGTGCCGATGCCTTGCTGAAAAGAGCTCTTTTCTGCCAGTATTCTAAAAACTCCAATATCTGTCAAGATTGATGTACTCGGTAAAATTGAAAAGGAATGAAAAGCTATATTTTCGAAAATTTAATGAAAGCTCGGAAGAGGGATTTCCCAGAATTTCGGGAAGACTTGATACAGATTACAGTTCAGAAAAATGGCCCTCAGGTCAAGGGTTAAAATAATAAATATTTACATCTTAAACATTAATTAAATGGCTCGGAATCAATTCTAAACAGGCATTAACAACTTTTATAATTCTCGAAATTTTATGGTCTTGAATACTTGGTTTTTTTTTCAAATGCCTTGTTGTTTGTTAGATGACTTTATCTTTAATCATGAAGTACCATGATATTTTAATTAAAAATTTAATTCATAAATATTAATGAAAATATATTTTAATGTCTGCTTAAAGGAACTCTTGAATACTTATTTTAATAGATAATGTCAAAAGTTAGAAAATCAATATTAACAATATTTATATTAAGTCTTTTTATCTGGATTCAAGCTCCTCTGTTTTGTTGTTCCTTTGTTTAGCGCATTAATTTCTTTCAAATGCATGATAACCTCCGTTTAAAATGAGAAAGAGAAAAAATATGTTGCTTTACTAATGCACATTACAAATGCACATAAAAACAGTTAAGAATGGAAAGACTAAAAGCGATACATATGCCTTCTTCTGATAGCGAAATCTTCCTTAGTTCGGGAACCGTTACATTATTAGATATTCTTCATCTAAGAAACTTGATAAATTTTATCACTTCAGAAGACATGCGATTCTTAATTCGCCTTTGATGATTTTTGTCAAACAGCCAGTTTCAGTTAATTGTTGCCATTCGGCAAAGCCTAATTCATTTCATTTGCCCTTCAAATTCAATGAATTTTTATCTGTTCTGCTGAATGAGCGATTTCAAAGCAAAAGCGCATTTCGTAATCATTTTTATCTTCTTTTATTTTTCAGTAATATGTGTAATTGATATAAATTAAAATTCGTTAAATATGTAACATCCAGCTTATAACTTTTGTAAATATTTAATACATGACTGTAACCGAGTCAAGAAATTTCTGGGGCAAGTCCATTTAGCATTGAGTAAATAGGTATCTCGGTAATTTGGCGCGATACCGCCAAGCGGATAACGGTTTTGGCTACTTATTATGTGGCCAAATTTTGGCACTAAACCGCCAAAAGTCGCCAAACGTGGCGACCATTTGGCAACATTTTGGTTCGGTCCCTGTATCACGGTAATCAGTATTGTAATTGAATAAATGTAATTGACTTCTATGTTAGCTGTAACCGCAATTCGACTCCCATATTGCTTTCCAGTAATTTCGAGAAGCAAATACTAGAAATACCTCACCTTCCTGTTGAAAACTATATACGACCGGATAGACAGCATCTGTTCTCAGATAATGCTTCTGTTATTGTTGCGAGTTTTTAATTAATCGTGAAATGGGAGATATTTCCGGGTTAGCTTTTTTCTTTAGATGCTCTTTGCATTGCGTTGTGTTTAACATTCTGGTAGTTTAATGCGTCACTACTGATTGTACTTTTTGATACTGTAAATTCATGTACGAGTATATCTGGGGAAAATTCCAGAACTTTGAAGTGTTTATTTCGATAAAATAAATTTTGTTAACCTATCATCCGACCTGTACTCATTCAATCTACTACCAACCCGTACGCACGCATTAATATTTTATAGTGTTATAAAATAATATTTCAGCAAAGTTTGCTAAACTTTTGTTTCGTAAAAATTTAAGCCAATGATTAATAATTGGAATCCAAAACAGCATTCCGAAAGCTACAAAGAAGAAATAGCAAATCGAACAAGATGTTTCGAAACCTTAAGAACAACTTAAACGTCAGTAACATACAGTGTGTGTTAAAATTAGAGATCAGAATGAAAATCACTTATTCAAATTTTAAGGCATAAATTTTAACAAATTCTTTGAAATCAAAGGTACCTGCTGATATGCACATTTGGAATTATTCAATAAGGCTTCGCATTTAGAAATTAAATTAATTTTTTAATTCGCATGAGATTAAGCCAATTACTTCTGTATTCCATTTACTTATATCTGAAGAGTTTTACACAGCGTCAGCAAATTATGACTTAAGGAAAGCAAGACTTCATAAAACCATAATTTCTGCTACAATTGTTTAGACTGGGCATTAAGTTATTCTATAATTTGATCTAAAATATTTGTCTCTACAAAGGGAGTTCAATCAATATTTTTAGTAACATCAGAGGGCATGAAATTATGTGCCATCAATGCATCTCAGAATAATCATTATATTTATATATATGTATGTATTTATGTACTTCTAGATAGTTAAAATTTGAGTACTTCTCACTTTGAAAATGAAAATTTGACTGTGTGAGTATTTAAAATTTTTGACACATTTATAAAAACTTTCAATAAGTGCACTAGCAGTACAAGTTAACTTGTATTGTTAATAAATTTATCCAAGTCAGATGTGGGTATTAACGCTTAGGAGATAGCAGAGTTACTCTTCGATTTAAAGTGGGGGCTTAGGTTTGATTAACACATCGTAGGATAAAAGATCTATATTCAGATTCATTTTGTAACTGTACAAAGCATCAAAACTAACTTAAACATACTTGGATTGCTCAGAAGTCTTCAATAATCTAATTATCTTGCAGAAACAGTTAATGCACGTATATTTTAATAATAAACATACTGAATATTTTATTTAATTCATTGAACATGGTACTAAAGATAAAAACCAAAATGCTTGTACTTACTATTAACTACCTCAACTGAAAAAAAAGAGGCTTAATGACTGAAGCTTAATTATTTGATAGTGCAAATGACCTAATAATAAAGTCAATCTACAATTTATCTTTTCTACTGAGGCTCAAGAAACTGGTAAGAAGCTGTGTGGTATTGACGTTTATTGATAGTTTAGCAGATAACATTATTCAGGAAGATATTAAGTCTAAATATTTATAAAATAGAATGTTAATTTTCGCCTTAATTACATTTTAAAGAATACCTTTCACATCGCAATTCTACGTTTTCTATTTTGAACTGTTATAACTGCTATTATTATTCTTGTATTATTATTGCTATAATTACTCCTGCATTGGCTACAGCCGAAAACATCGCGGACGAAAACGTCGCGGAGAAAACAACGCAAGGCGAAAACGTCGTGCTACAAAGCATCGTAGAAGAAAAGAAAGCACAAAGAAAACATCTGTTTTAAAACGTCTTGGTACAAAATATCGTCGTCGAAAATAAAGAGGTTCAAAAATTTCGCAGATTTAAAATATCGGGGTAAAAAATAAAGCACCTGCAAATCATCGCATGACGGTAACATCGCACACAACCATTTTTTTAGCTTTTAAAAGTAGTAAATTCATATTCGCATAAAGATTTGGAAGCGCAAGAAATGTTAACGACACTTTACGAATAACGAAAACAAAATAAGATATAATTTTCACCAAAATATTTTCAAACGAACGGAACGTGAAAGAAAGTAATTTGATAATTAACTAAGCAATTTTTATAGAGGTAACCCCATGCAGTTATTTATCTTCCTTTTTCTAAGCCTGTTAGGCTGTATTTTTCATGAAATATTATGAGTAAAACTTTAAAAAAAATTATTTACTTATGACCTTTGTTCATTGTCCATGATCATTGTTTAAAATGTGGACATGATTTGTCCATGGTCGTTATTTAAAATTCTATTCAGTGCTATAAGTTGCTTTAATTTTCTACTTATTTTCAGTTTTTAATTTCTTATGTTTCCTTCTCATTTTTTCAACAAAAATTTATTAGTTCATTCAAAAATATGAAATATAAAAGTAAAAATATACCTCTTCCCATCTTGCGCTCCCAAATCATTATGCGAAGATGCATTTATAGCTTTCAAAAACCTGAAAGACGCATGTGTGTGAAGTTATCGTCATGCGATGATTTGTAGGTATTTTATTTTTTACCACGATATTTTCGACGGCGATGTTTTTAAACTGCGAAGTTTTTTAACAGCGTTATTTTCGATGACGATATTTTGTACTTCGATGTTTTAGAACTGCAATGTTTTCTCTTTGCCTTCTTTTCCCCCACAATGTTTTGTATCACGACGTTTTTGCCTTGCTTTGTTTTCTCCGCGACGTTTTGTCCTCGATGTTTTCGCCCAGATATTTTCGGCTTACAACCCTACACTGATGCTAAATTATCAGTGAGTAATCTGAGCTTGGTGTTATTCCTCAGAGTTTTTTACGGCCTTGTCCTCTCATTAACAAACTAACAATTCATCATTAAGATTCAATAGTTGCTTTCTTTATATATCATTATTTCTACAGTAGAAGCTGTCAGTTTACATAACTAAAAAGTTGTAAAAAGAGACAAATATTTTATTACCATCTTTGTGATCACAGTATACACATTAATATAAGTTCAAAATGGTATGGCCATAAGTTCAAAATGGTATTTGAAGGATCCAGGAATTTTATTTCAGTACTAGAAATAACTCGATTTATCACAAAGCAGAAAACGAAAACCAAATACTGAACTTTGCTGCAGATTATGACTACTTTAAATCTCTCTGTTTATCTGTGAATAAGAAGAATAAACCAGGCATTGTTATAAGTGTTCAGTTTAGTTAAATCCATTTTTTTTCATCATATTTTATAAAATACTACTGTCAGAAGATGTAGATTCATTAGGATTTTTTAAAGCAGGGGATGGGAAAAAACGAGCAATGCCCTCGCCGGGTTTTGAACCTGGACCTCTTGAATGCGCGACGAGTGTGATGACCGTTACACCACGAAGGCACACAGAAAGAAGGGAGAAAATGCCTTGTAAAGTTACCTAACTAGAAATGTTGCAGGAAGAATACTTTTTTGCGGTGCTATATTCAGAATTCCAGTCTACTAAAAGCTTGACCTGAAAAAAGTGAAGACTTAAATGAAGATACTATCTCAGAAGTGAAGAGTTGCTGATATCAGTAAAATCTATGGGTAAGTGGTTAGGTTAGGTTTATTCGATGATTGCAAAGCACGAGAGGACTACTTCCCTAAGGGAAGGGAAGCCTTCATTGAGGACTATCCAAGGAAAACTGGTTCGTATCTAAGTTACACACGGGGACACGAAAATGCCCATGCAACCAGCCCCGTTCGCATGGATTCGAGCTCAGGTCGAACTACCAGTGTTCAGCGACCTTACCACTCGGCCTCTAGTTGGCCCATGGGTAAACAGATATTCTTTTGGGAGCCAACAAAAGACTAGTGGCTAATGCCACGAAACACTGGTAATTTGCTCCGGGTTTTTTTTCTCGAGGTGGAAAAGGCCTATTGCATGGGGTTTTCATAAAAAATATAGGAAACTCTTAAACAAGAAAATTTAATTTTTATGAAAACTATAATATTGAACTGGGCATTATAAGTATTTTATTTATCATAAATTGTTCCACAATGATAAAAAATATTCGTCTTTACGAAGGGAGTTCACTCAATATTTCTTTAATAATATGAGTGAGCATAGAGTTATGAGCTACAGATGCATCTCATAATAATCGTTTTTTAAAATTCTAGATAAGTAAATTTTAATATCTCTTACTTCGAAAATTAAAATTCAAGTATTTAGCGTTCTTTACAAATTTTTGAAAAGGTTTTGTAAATGACCTAGCAATACACGTTAATGTATACTGTTAATAGCATTAAAGTTACCCAAGTAAAATTTGGGTATTACTGCTAAATGGTTAATAGAGTTACTCTGCGATTTTAAAAAAAATTGCTAAATTTATTTTAAAATATTTACAGAGCATGTAATAAATGACAAGATGAATTGCATCACAGAAGGAAGACATGCGTTTAATTATGATCTAAATACTAATCAAAAACGCAAGATATTACTGTTTTATACTCCTAGATTTTTGCGCAGGACATGGCCCTATTTCAGCTTTTTTCTGTAAATTTGGTTTTATAATCATGGAGTATTGTCTCTGAGAAGAAATCGATTCTACAGAATACTACATATGAAATTGCTCATTGACAAAACTAAAACATATAAAATTTCTAAATAATAATATTATCTGTTTTCCGAAATAGCTTGCAAAACATAGTTTGTAATAATAGCATAATTTTGCAGGTTCTTTCAAACAACCTGCAAAATTATGGTCTGTTATTTACACCAAATATTTGCTAATCAGCCTAATGTCAATTATCTTTTAGTTACTCGTGTTATTTTTAGGAGTATTTTACAGTCCTTTGTATAATAAATTCGTAAATATCAATTAACGATACAATATGTGGAATGGTTTTGTTTTTGGTTCATTTGATGAAGGTAAAGCATTCGAGGGCCTAAAGGGAAGGATGCTTTCATGAAAGACTTTTTAAGGAAAACCGACTAGTATACACGTTAAACATGGAGAAAACTACGAAAAAGCCCATTCAGCTAGCCCCATTCGCGGGATTCGAACCTCGGACCAAACAACCCCCTTGTGGACCCATATGGGAAATGAAATTGTTATTACCGCATTTAATATGGATTTTGCTGAGAAAAATATGTTTATATGAGTTTTCCACAAACAAGAGCTTCGTATATTTTAAAGGTCTTTTAAATTCTCATTAAATTATCACTAAGCATATATCTTATTTCTTTATTAAGCATTCTATAAACATGTTTAAGACCAAAACGAATATCATAATTTGAGTAGTCTCGAAATGGGATTTTGCATCGTCCACTATAAAAGACTTATCACTTTTCAAACTGTTGCCACCAAATCTCACCGTCCTGTATTATTTTTAAAGAAATTAGATAATGAGGAATCTTCGTGTATGTGTGCATGTACGTTTCTCGCACAGGGAGAAAAGACGGAACCTAGAGCCATCAAATTTTGAATAACGAAGTCCTCTACTCGAACATGTGTATTCGAAAGGCCGGATTTTTAAATTTCGAATTTTATATTTCATATTTTGTAAAGCTTTAATAAATTTTTGATTAACGAACTCATTGATCTGAAAGCGAACAGTGGCAGTACTATACGGAATAAAATATTTTTATTTTCAGAGAGGGAAGCTTCCTATCGAAAATTCTAAAGATATGCAGTTTTTAAATATTTTGTGAATTTGCTGTTGAATTCAATTTTATGTCGTGTAAGGGCGAAGTACGTGATATTTAATATATGAAGTTAATGCATAAAACGTTAATATTAAAAAAACAAAAAAACGTTTTGCAAGTCACCTTACTTAAAAAACTAAATATTGATACAATGAACTGAGAAAAATTTTTTTAAAAAGTAGAAGCGTGTGTTAGCACTTAGCACTGTATCAAGAATTTTAAACATATGCTGCAGTGCAGCTTTAAAAAACTGTTGTGTATGTCCAAAAAAAAATGAGTTAGCAGGAAATAAAATAGCAGACTGAGAGCTCAGGGAGAGCATGAAAAATCTTAACAAATCCTTTTCGACGTTGTCAAAATCTGAACTTTTTGACATTTTTTTAATATTTATTTAGACTTTACATTATAAATTTAATATTTATTTATGTCATCCTTCCATATCTTATTTGTATTCATTTGTTCAAGTTATGCACCGAATTCATGTTTTTCATACAGGAGGAAAGAATATGAGATTGTACGTATTAGTTTCTAATAAAGATTAGATACATACTATATATACACCTCAGTCTTCATTGGGTTTCCACATTCGCGACTCAAATATGGGCTAGTTTCTGTTAGGAAGTCCAACATGAAGGCAACCTTCCTCATAGGCAAAGAAATCCATCGGAATCCAAGAAAAACTAACAGTCAGAAGTTAGTGTCGGTCGCATGTGATTTGACTGCAATCATGAACTGTTTCTCTTTAATTCATCGGAATTTTTGCGCCATTCATTACATTGTATTTCAGGTTTCAAATTCCAGTACCACAAAAAAAATCTTTTAGAATTTCATTAACAGGCAGTATTTAGTAAAACGTTCTTTAAATAGTTATACTTTACGCTACTATTATTTAATTAATGCGACACTTAAATTTGAAGCATTCTAAAAATAAAACTTTTGCATCTAGAATTACAAGTGTTGAGATAAATGAAGAGATATTGATAGCAGTGAAGTCTACAGGTGAGCGAACAAGAACATTATCAATATACCTTTGAAAAGGGCAGTAAGAAACTGACATCACTATATAAGCAAGTTTTTAATGTAGAAGAATTCATGAATATGAGACACAAAAACAGTTATATAAAAAATGTACTGCGAGGTAAAATGTTTTCCTTTCTATATTCAATAGCAGTGGTATGGATTATGTAATTTGCTTATTTTTCATAAGCATGTTAATTAGAAGTGCAAAGCAATATAGGATTCTTGTTTTCCTTAGCTTCTTATAAATGGTATAGTTTACATACACTGCTCTCCGACAGTTAAGGAACAGCATGTTTTTCAAAGCTATCCATTACAAAAATGTCAGTAACGTTTAAATTCACAGTTCATATGCATGACAGTAAGGAAGCTTAAGAAAATATGTGCAAAAACAATAGATACTACTTTTATTTTACAGGAATGAATACTTATACAGGATTTGGAGAAAAAATGCAAAAATTGTAATTTTTGATCACGAGTCTTCAGTTGTTATTACGGTTTCGTGGAAAATATCCAGGAGAGTCAATTAATGTCCAGGAGAAGTCGTTTGCCCGATTCGTTGTGGTGACGGGCTATCGGATGGATGGAAATGGGGATGTCACAAGATCCTGCTGCTAGATGTCTCAATGTCTCTCGTAGTGTGGTCCACCGACTATGGAATAAGTTTGAATCTGAGGATTCTGTGCCTAGAAGACATGTTGCAGGAAGACCTAGAGTTACAACACCCGCGGGAGACCGTTATTTACCTCTTTCAGCCTGAAGAGACAGTAACTTTACTGTGCCTCAACTCATGACAGATTATTTAATGGCAACAGGAACAAGTATCTCAGTTACTAGAGTGCGCAGACTCCTGCACAATACAAGTCTGTATGCAAGACGATCAGTTGTTTATGTCTCCTTGACCGAAGACACAGAGGGGCCCGTTTATGTTGGGCAAGAGAACACGTCTCCTGGACCAGTCAACAATGGGGATCTGTTTTCTTCACAAGCCAGTCCAGCTTCACATTGGAGGGTGATTCAGGTCGTCAGCTGATCTGGGAGGAATAACGCATCAGATACAACCAATCCCACATTGTGGTAAGACACAATTATGGAGGTGTTGGAATAATAGTTTTGGCTGGGATCTCTCTCGATGGTCACACTGACCTGCATGTGTTCCATGGAAGAACTTTGACCGGTGTGAGATATCAAGACGAGATCCTTGATCAATATACTCCTATATGCCGCTGCTATTGGTCATGGATTTCTTCTGTTGGACAACAATGTTCGACAGCACCGAGCTCGGGTTGCTGAAAAATATCTTGAGGGTCACAATATGGAGCGGATGGAATGGCCAGTTTAGTCTCCAGGCTTGCATCCGATACAACATCAATATCAGCATCTTTGGAACTACCTTGGGAGATAGGTTGCTGCTTTAAAACCTCTCGAAGGTCGTTAGATGAGCTTGAACAAAGATTACTCCGTGTCTGGTCGTTGCTTCCCATTTCACTAACCAACAACTTAATTGACAGCATTGAACGTCACTGCCGCCAATGTATTGCAGCTAGGAGTGGACACATTCCTTATTAGAACACATTTCTGTAATGCCACCACCCCATTTTTCCTCAAAAAACTGTGATATACTGTTTCTCCAAGACTGGATTTCTCTGCCAAGAATGCAATTTTTTCTTGTAATTTATGTTTGTGTTGAACCTGAGAAACATTATACATCGCATTCATTAAAGAACTGTTTAGTAAACATGTCCTGCAAATTTCTTGTTTATATGTTGCTTAATTCTCAAATTAGACACCAAAAACATGCTGTTCCTTAACTTTTGGAGAGCAGTGTATATAGGTATACTCTTGAATTTCTGAATTTATGCAGCTATTCAAGGGAAGGAGTTAAACTTCCTGGCAATTTGCGAAATATCATATGAAAAAACTTGTGCATAGCGGAGACCAGGTATCTCGGAGATTGTGAAGCAGATCCACCACTTCAGTACAATTCAGGCTATATATCAGAAAAGGTGCGTATGTTATAAAAATTCTCAGCTTTCGTAAATATATTTGACGCGAATTTGGTACAACCTCTGCATATTCTTATACAGATATATAAAAGATGTATTCAATAATCAAATGATTAAGCTTCCTATGTATACGTTTCAGAGAATTCGCGACACCATAGGAGAAAAAAAGGAAAAGTAAGAGAAAAAAGAAATTGGTGGATTTTTATTTCAGCTGCCTTTCATATTTTTGGAAATAAACAATGAAGTTAAATGATCTGAAAAATTTTTAATTGATCACCTAATAAAAATATTGTTGCGAAATGCCCAACTGCCGTGATATAGCTCCACCTCAAAGTGGGTTTAGGGTGGTCAGATTTGGCGCGAAATCGCCAATTTGGCAGTACTTGACAACAAAATTGGCGATAGGCCATATACGGAGCGAGAACATTCTAGGATGCATTCTTAGAGGTTTTCTGGTGAATATTCCCGAAGGTAAGTTAAAGCTGTAATAAACTGTTTGTCCTGGAAGTAGTAGTGTCTTGAGTTCGGAGATTAGTTGAGAGCGATTGACCGAGTCGGGAGCTGTAATTAAGTGCTTTGCCTTGAAGCTGTCTTCACCGTTGTAGTTTGACGGTTATGCTGTTGATTGTTTCAGTGTGTTTATCGTAGTTTTTCGATGACTGTAAACCTGTCTTCGGAACTGTTTTGTGTAATTGTTTTTTGATTCTTCATCAAGTATTGTCATCAGTTACTCCAAATCCATGAACGCGTGAAACGCAACAGTATTATACAATTTAAACACGGGGAGGAGTGCTTAACTTCTGAAAGAAAATACTTTCGCGAAAGGTTATCTGATGACAAATTATTTGATGAAATATCGTATTATGAAAGATAAGTAACATCTAAAAAGCTAAATAATTTGCCCAAATGTAAAACTGAAAATGTGTGCAAAATGGAAACAAATTTTCTCCATAATCAGAACAATATTGTTTTTTTAAATATGTAATATCAGTAATTGAACTTCACTTACTGAAAAATTTGTAGCAACAAAAGTATATTTCTATGATAAATACAATGAAACTTCTTGTTGCCACTACCTAGTATGAAAATGGATAGTATTTTTTAGAACACAAGAAAATATACTAACTGCTGAGCATCATCAATAGTCATAGTCTTCAGAGAAGTCAGAAACAGTTTAGAACTGTAGGATGTGAGTAAAATGTAAGAGCTTTTGAAAAATTCACTTAATTTTTCCATCCTTTCCGGATGCCTTCGTGATGTAATTGAAAGCATTCTCGATGCGTATTCCAGAGGTCTAGGATTCAAGTCCTAATGAACGTCTTCTGCTTTAAAATAATTAATGCCTAATTTACAAGGTATATCAATTATTTTAAGAATTATAATTCAAACTATTAAAAAAAGGCCACCAAAATCCTCTTATTAAGCTCTGCTTTCGAAAAAATCAGGCAACTTTACATTAAAAAAGAATAGAACAAGAAAAGTCAAACTATGTTAAACAAAGAATATCAAAATTCAACACTCGAAGTAAAATTCCTTATAAATATTAAATGCTTTCTTACCGTCATTAATCGAAAATCCGGTAGCCAAACCATTGTAAATAAAGGAATTCCTCTAGATGCATTTTGCATATGATTTTAAAAAAACTTCAAAATTTAAAATTTGGGTGTCATAAATTTCAAGGGAGCACTTTTCTTCACATCCTTCAAGAGCAAAGAGCAAAAGCCATGCTTCTCGACTTAAGCGCAAAATATCGAATTTTTTATGCTGCTTTTGGATTAGATAGATCAAAATTAAATTTCTTTTAAGTAAAACTTTTATTCCCACCGCTAGATCAAAGCTAGAATATCCTATTATCTAACTTACTTATCCGGAAAATAAGGAAATAATTTGGAACTTTTTTTCCTTCGAATCCGAAGTTTACGTCGCGTGGTTTGCGCGCGAGTAGGCGTTTCTTAAAGACTAAAGAGTTACAGATGATTGTCATTCTTCTGTTTCAAAGCTCGTCTGTCCACTTTTTTCTACAGGACCCGTATTTTGATCAGTGTCGTAACCTCTTATTTGGAGGATGTGAGGGTCATCTTTTCTGCTATTTTTTTCTTTTTAGCTTTGGAAAATGTTCGCAATTTTCTAGAAATAATGCTGAGGCTATTAACTTTTTCATTATTAACTTGGCTGTGGATATATTCTTTTCCGGTCTGGAAATTCGGTTTAATGATAGTGAAGCAATAAGAAGCGTATAAATCTATATTTTTAGGTACTTTAATCTCGAGTGAAAAAGTTTCAATCACTTTTTAAATTACCACAATGTAATATTTTTGTATTTTAAAACAAGATTTATTAAATTACCTGAATAAAACCTCAAAAACAGCCATCCTCGGATTTGATATATATGTAATATATTAAATGTGGCGGTTTCTAAAGCGGATTTAAAATGATTTAAATACTTATTACGATTAGAGCGTTAAATCCAATATTTAATCTAGAGAAATAAATGTAATTTTATATTATTTTTGTTTGATTTAAAATATTTGGCGATTTGATATTTACGTGCAAGTTTAAGAATTGAATTATTATCTCAAGTATGTACAGCGTATCACAATTCTTATGCATATATGGTACGTTGTTATAAATCATTTTATTCATAATTAAATTTGATTTTTAAAATATCTCTACATTCTGAAGCATTTGTTTATTGGAGCTGTTCAATATTGGAGTTTAGTAGTTACTTGCTATTTTAATTGGAAATAGATTATTGCTATCAATCGTGTTTACAAATTTTGAAAGGAATATGAGATTAAATCCGAGCAACAATAATCAAAGAATTAAGATGCTGGTAAATAAAAATCGTTAGAACATGAAATAATTTTGATTTCGTTTGCAACTGTAAGAGTTGTGAATGTGTGTATAATGCGGTAGCTTTCACTCATTTTAATAGATACTGTTCTTATTATTAGAATCGTAAGTCCCTCCGTATTTGAAAATCTGATCATAGTCATATAACCCACTTTATTATAGAATAGCAATAGTATTGTCTCCATTCCGTTTCGAGTGATTAGGTCCACCGCGGGTTTCTCTGTATAAAGAAGAGTCTCAAAAAAGGAAGATCAACTCCAGAAGGGAAGATATTATTCACATACCCAAGCCTGCCAACTGCCAACTCGCTTTTCGGGAGGATCCTTTGGCCATCTGTACACATCTCGTAGGGTATACAGATATCCAAACACGAAGTAATACTGATGCGCCGAGCTACTCCGAACTTGGTTTGTGAATGCCGCATCCTCAAAAGCGAGACTGTTAGCGTACAGATCTAAGACTGCGAAATAAAAGGGAGTAAACTGTATAATATGCTGGTAAAGTGTAAAGGTTACTTATCCCAAAGCCCGATGGCTCGAAGAGAGGTCGTTCGAATAAGAATGCCATCACCAACAAAAAAAATTTTAGATAACTGCTGCGTTACTATGCTATTACCGCATTATTGGCCGTTGGTAAACTTATCATTGTTACTTGGAGCTGTCTAACATACTACTATTTGTAACAGTAATGGATGCAATCGAAATGGGATCGACAAACTGATTTGTAACGCCCGTACCTGTGTTCAAATGGCAGAACGGAACTTTCTCAATAACCAGAATGAATGAGGCACGTTGTACGCATTTCTTACGGCGAAAGCTTAGATTTTTAAATGAGCCATTTTATAACCCCTCTATGTGAATACAGTGACAAAAGTCCAGAGAGTAGTAAGAGATTCTGCAAATTTTTAAGCGGAAACTAAAATTTTAAAGCTGTGCTTTAATGCTGTTAAAAGACGAAATTTTTCAAGAACTGTAAGAAAACGAATGGTAAGAATTAAGCTTAAAGAATAGTAAATTATCCAGATTCTATCTGGGTATTAAAATATCATCTTTTGCCAGGGAAAGTCGAAGATGTAGCGGTTTCCAAATGTGAATTTAGATATCTAGTGTCATGATGGGGTCTAAAATATAACAAAAATTACAATATATAGTTTTCTTTAAGCCATTTTTTAAAATCAAAGGCTCAGATTAAAAGTATATATTACCAAAATTTTATTATTAGAATTCAACTGTGAAAGTTAAAAAATTCAAAATGCTTATTCAGGCAGCAACTAGTATATGCTTCATCCAATATGCCGTATATTCTCATTGTTTACGTTACTTATCAAATGACTTAAACAAAGTCATTTGCCTCGTCAGAAATGACTAACTGCCGTCTTCGCGTAATGATGCTGCTTATTCTTCGTCGAAGTATCTTGAAACAAATGGACTATCACAAATGAAAATCTTCGTCTTCAAAAATGCGATAAAGATAATCGAAAAATACCCCGAAACACTTTTATGCTACTGATATGTCATGAAACATAAACTAATGTTGTTTATAAAAAATTGTGTATTATAATACTTATTTAAAAAAGTAATTTGACTTTTAATTTGGTCACATAGTATTATGAATTAACCAGTAACGAAATAAATGTTATTGGGAGCAGAATGAGCAATTAGATTAAAACTAATTAAAAAATAATAGTAATGGATTATTTTGTTGTTATTACCCATTGTAATTAATAAATAAAATAGTATACTGGTGTATCTAGCGTTTACAAACTTACATAGAAAAAAAAAATTTTTTTTTTCAAAATCTTCCCCGTCAGTTTTGTGAGCAGAATATCTACTGATGTTAAGGTCATCAGTTATCATTGGAAAATATAAATGACAATTTTTCAATAACATTTGCACGGCATATCAGTGTTCTTATTCATTCAAGACTGTGAAAGCTCAATACTGCTGCACTCATCATTCTACACCTTGATAACCATCTATGCCAATGCGAGGGAGGGGGAAATCTTGGATAACAACTTGATCCTCATGTGCCTTACACAGAATTTTAAATCTCTCCTTTTACAGGTTTTGAAGCTTTACAGCCCAAACATGATTTTTATTTTTTATTCGGGTTTCGAATCAACGACAGCAGATGCTCATTGAATTTGAATTGATAAATTTGTATAGGATCTGCACTGAGCTCACGGATAGAATTTTCAATACCATTGAAAATCTGTAAGATGATATTTTAGAACGTGCAAGATGAAATGTCATTGTAACAAATGCTTTCAATCATCATTTCTCATGTTTAGGGGAATTTGTCAAACAAAATTAATCTTAAAATTTTGTAAGCGAATTGCATGTTATATGTAATAATATATTTCTATACACGTAATTGTGTTTGTAGTTCTGTTCAATTTTAGTAGAATAATATTTTACTATTTGAATGAGATTGCTAAATACGCGAGCATTGTTAAAGATTAACCTGTTTTAAAATTAATTATTCCAAATTTCCCTCTAAATTAAAAATTAATAATTAGAAATTTTAAAAAAATCTGAAAGCTTTCATATTTTACATTACGCCCAGCCAAAGGGCGTTAACCCAAAAAGGCTATTAATTTCGTTTTGGCATTTTGCTTTAGTACACTATAAATGTCGGTTCACTTTTCAGGTTGTTGCCACCAAATATTAGAGCTTTGTGTAATATTTAAAGAAATTAAATAACGAAGAATCTTCAAAAATGTATAAATGTTTCTCGCATTGTGATAAAACAGTGGTACCTAGAGCCATCAAATTTTGAATAATGTAAACTTCCACTGAATATGGGCATCTGAAAGCCCGAATTTGGAATTTGAAATTTGTTTTATTATAGTTTTTATATTTTGTACGAATTTTTAATTAACAAACTTGACGATTTCAAAGTGAACAATGGAAATACTGTAAGGAAAAAAAATTAATCTCTAGTGCGCGAGACTGTGTATCGGAAATTCTAAAGATATGCTCACTTTAAAATTATTTTGCGATATTGCTATTGAATTGAATTTTATGGTTTAAGTTGGAAGAACCTGATATTTAATAAATAAAGGCAGCATGCAAAAAGTTAAAAAAGTCCCTTTGGGCGTAATGTAAAATCTGAAAGCTTTCAGATTTTTTTAACGTTTTCTGTGTTACCTTTATTTATTAAATATTATATTCTTCGCACTTAAACCATAAAATTCAGTTCAAGAACAATATCCAAAATAATTTTAAAATGAGTATATCTTTAGAATTTATGATACAGTCTTACGCTCGGCAGATGTTTTTTTCGTATAGTGTTGCCATTCCTCGCTTTGAAATCGTAGAGTTTGTTAATGAAAAATTCTTTAATGTCTGACAAAATATGAAATAGATAATAGAACAAATTCCAAATTTCTAATAAGGGCTTCCAGATGCCCATATTCGGTGGATGATTAAGTTATTGAAAATTTGATGGCTCTAGGTACCGTTGTTTTATCGCAATGTGCGAAACATACATATATTTATGCAGATTCTTCATTATTTAAGCTTCTTTAAATATAATACGGGGCTGTAATATTTGGTGGCAACAATTTGAGCAGTGAATCAAAGCAAAATGCCAAAGCTAAACTAATAGCCCTTCTGGGCTAATGCCTTTTGGGCTAAAAGTACGTCAAGTGAACAAGCATAACACAAAGTTATAATAATTCAATTCCGTTTATTTTTATAAAAATTAATTTCTTAATACTTAAAAATTTTGTGCTTTTTACTTCCTTTTACGAAGTAAAGGAAATTTTTTAATCGCGAAAAATTACGGGGATCCTATTTCAATGGAAATATCCATGACGCTTTCGAATCCATTAAGACAATTTTTTTGCTCGAGTTTTGTACTTACGGGCAGAATAAAAGACTCCTTTTTTTAAAAAAAAATGGACTGTAAAATGGATTTAAAATAGATTCAAAAAGAATTGGTTCACGACGTTATGTAGTTACGTAGGTATGTATGTATACATCTCGCATAACTCAAAAACGATGAGCCGCAGAACGTTGAAATTTTGTGTATGGGACTTCTATAATGTCTTAGTTGTGCATCTTCTTTTTTTATTGCAATCTTCAGTATCAAACACATACAGATTTCATATGTACCCACTCCTTACCCGGATTAAAAGTACTTACCTGGCCTTTATTTTTTCAATAGCTGGTCGTAGTGATATACTGTGAATTATAGAAGTGTTTTAAGTAAAATAATATTCATGTTTTGCTAGTGTCAAATTTTTTTTAAAATATTAATTTCCGGTGAATAATGAAACCTAAACACATATGTAATAACAGTTTGTATATGCAGTTAGTTCAACAATAAACATCTAATAATATTTAATATCAATTTATTGCTGTGAATATCTAACAAAATTTAACATCAGTTTATTGTTGCTGCAAAAAATATGTCTAATATGGCGGTACGATGAAGTCATGTGGCGTCCATATCAGATTTTTTTATACTTATGCGAGATTGATTTAAATTTTAAAAAAAAATCTGAAAGGTTTCAGATTTTAAATTACGTCCAAAGGGGCGTTTCTTTAACGTTTTGTGTGTTAACTTTACTTATTAAGTATCATGTTCTTCGCACTTAAACTATAAAATTCAGTTCAACGGCAATATCGCAAAATAATTTCAAAATGAGCATATCTTTAGAATTTCCGATACACAGTTCCGCGCTCTGGAGATAATTTTTCCCCCCGTAGAGTGTCTCCATCGCTCGCTTTTATATCGTTGAGTTTGTTCATCAAAAATTCATTAAAGTTTTACAAAATATGAAATAGATAATAAAACAAATTTAAAATTCGGGCTTCTAGATGCGCATATTCGGGTGGAAACGTACGTTATTCAAAATTGGATGACTCTAGGTACCGTTGTTTCATCACATTTAGGAAAATATACATACATTTATGCAGATTCTTCATTATTTAATTTCTTTAAATATAATACAGGGTGATAACATTTGGTGGAAACAATTTGAAAAGTGATACCGCCGTTTATAGTGAATTAACTCAAAATCACAAAACGAAAACAATAGTCCTTCAGGGAAATCAGGTTTATTAGTCCCCTTTGGACTAATAAACCAAATCAAGCTCTTTAGCTTTTCCTATTATAGCTTCTGTGAGATTTTTATTCCTATCAATGCGATTCCGGAAATTCAAATCATGAAGGTCTCTTTTTTAGTGAAAACTATCACTATGAAATGAAGTTTTAATTTTCATTGAACAAAACATTGAACTTTCGTAGATGAAATTTTAAAATTCATTAAAATAACTTAAGGTTTTTCAGAGCTCTTTCATCATTTACTGATTTACGTAGAAAAAAATGGAATAAATAAATAACTAAAATATGCTTGCTTCGGAAATTTGAGAAAGAAGGAATTGTTAATCTACTGTAGGGTTTGGAACCAAGCTAAGAGTTTGGAAAGCCTATAGTACCAGTGGCAACAGTATTAAAAGATAGTCTCCCTAATCTACCCCTAACTTGTTTTATAAAAGACGCTTTGCATTTAAGAGCACTCACAATATATCTATCTGTTTTATAATATCGGAAAATACACAACTATTTATCCAGATGTGTAAGACATGTTTTGAATTAAGTTTGCGCTTGCAGAGTGAAATCGTATGATACGCTTTCTTTGATTTCAGCCTTCATTTAGAAGCACTAACATTTCATAAAAATTGCTTGATCTTTTTATTGCAGTTCTTTTTTAGTTTAAAGAGTGGCTAATCAGACACTATTAAGTATCTTTTGCTGTATTATCAGAGACTGAGAAATTTTTGAGAGATACCAGATTAAACATTTTACGCTCATGTTCTGATAGATTTTGCTTTTGAATAAGTTTAAGCAAACCTGACTTTAAAAGGTGCTCAAGTAATATCCTTAGTTAATTTGAAGTGCCTCCATTAGAAACTTACAAATATCAGAACGATTCCACAATTATTTGTACACCTATCTTGAATATTACGACAATATTAACCCTTTATACTTGGAAGCCTTCTCGTAGTTGACCTATCAGCAACTCAACGGTATTTGTTCGCTGAAATGTATTTTAAATTAGAGAATAAAACTTGCCCCAAAGAGGTAAAACTTAATGCTGGTCTTTGTCTATATGGATCTATATTTCAATATGAATTGAGTTTTGGTTTAGAAGGTCTATTTCTTATAGTCTTATATTTGCTTGTCTATTTTCAAACTACACAATACCGTTCGAAGAATATAAACAAGTCCTTTTTCATTTCTTTAGAATGGAAAGTTACGACTGCACCATGATTGAGCTTAACATATTCTTTTCCGATGCTATTTTTTTTATATTCCTTGCTATATAAACTGCATTTTAGTTTGATTTTTTATGACATTTACAAATAGCTGACAGTTGGCGGGAGACGAAGACACCATCATTCTACCAGAGTTTAGATGTTATTGATCTATAAAGCTTATGGTGTCTATAGAGTTTAGGTGTTATTGTTTCGCGTCCCCGCATATCTATCAGTAGAATATACATCAAATAACAGTATAAGATATGATAGCCGTTGTGGTTCAGGCATAGTTACATAATTTACATAATTATTACATTATTTCAGATATTCAAATTACTTTACAGCAAAACATACAATAGTGCATAATACAAAAACATTCACAAACAGAAAAATTTAAGTTGAGGTGAAATTTTTAAAATGTTGTACTAGCCTAAAGTTATCCTGCGTAATCACGAAACAGCTTTAAGGTCTGCTAAGAGGCCAGGATCGAGTGCAGAGGGTTAAGCGATAACTTATGGCTATTTGTGAATAAGAGTCTCTACATATTTTCATTATCTAAGTAGAATCCTTATGAAACATATTTTTAATGGTCTGGCGTTTTATTTAAAAGCCCCTACCTTGCGCCCCTACAAGGCCCGGAAGTGGTGGCCATTTCATAATTGAAACACTTAATAGGTGGCCACCGTTGCCTCTTATGAAGAGGCAAACAGTTACATCCATGCCTTCTCCGGGAGATTCGAACCCGGGCCCATCGCTATGGCAGTCAGATTCACTAACTGCACTATATCGGCCTGCTTGAGTAATCTCATACTGCACATTTTGAAAGATAATCTCATACTTCACATCTGAAACCTAATCACATACTTCAGATTTCGAAAATGCTTGATATTTAAGCGAAAGAAAATTGCATGTTTAGCTACCGATTTATCTCTTTTCTTATGGGAATATCTTTTTTTCCCATATCATGACAACAAAATAGTCGCACATCAATATTTTTTGCTGGCCTGGGAATACATACCAATACAATATTTTGCAATAATTCAGAAAGAAAAAAAAATTCCACTATATTCACAACAGGTGCGTTTCCTTCCAGCTTCCGAGTCGATGGTCAGTCAGCCGTGCCGCAATATCACCAGTTTCAACGGCATCTATTGTCACTCTTAAAATATCCAGGAAATATGAATTACGCTAACAAAACGATTGAACAAAACATTAAATCGTTTTGAAGCAATAGAAAAGGATAATTTTTTTAAGTGAGGATTTAATAGCCTAGTATTTCGACTCGGAAATTTTTACTATGTTGATTTTTTCCCCTATAGGATTATCGTGGGATATGTAGTTTATATCACCAAAGTAAAAACCGTGGGATCTTTTTGATATGCGTTATGTTCCGATGAGAAATCATGAGCCTTTATTGCTTCGGGAACCTTTGTCTGTTGTTTGTGGATCAGCAGAAATCCTCCGGAAACTAACATTGAAAATTATAGATTTTACAGCATTCTCTAACTTAACGTAGTAATTAAGATAAATTTTAAAATTGAAATGATTATTTGCTTTATTTTGATACGTAAGTATTTTAAACATTTCGTTTAATAATACTTGTATGCACAAATTAGTTATTGTTTGTTAATAAGAATATTTAATTGTGTTTAAAATGCTATAATAAGAGTGAAAATTAATAGTCCGTATGGTATGGTATACTTTCCGTATGGTATGGTTCCGTATACTTTCCGTATGGTATGGTATGGTTCATACTTTCCGTATGGTATAACTTCAGCAAATTCTTGAAGGCGTTGCACTTGAAAACGCTAGAATTGTTGTCGCTTGAGAACGATCCAGTTGTTTTCGCCTGCAGTATATACACAGTTAAATTCGTAAGGATAGCCACATATACCCATTTTTATCAACTTCGGATTATTAGTCCAAAGGGGCAGTTTGCTCACAAAAGGACTATTAATTTCGTTTTAGCATTTTGCATTGGTTCACAATAAAAGTCGGCTCACTTTTCAAATTGTTGCCACCAAACATTAGAGCCCCGTATTATATTAAAAGGAATTAAATAATGAAGAATCTGTATAAATGCATATAGTATGTTTCTCGCATTATGATAAAACATCAAATTTTGAATAACATACGTTAACCACTCGAATATGGGCATCTAGAAACCCAAATTTGGAATTTGTTTTATTATCTATTTCCTATTTTGCAAAACTTAAAATAATTTTTGATTAACAAACTCAACGATTTCAAAGCGAGCAATAGCAACACTGTTAAAAAAACATTTTGTCTCCAGCGCGTGAAACTGTGTATCGGAAATTCTACAAAACATTAAAAAAAACGCCCCTTTGAACGTAGTATAAAATCTGAAAGCTTTCAATTTTTTTTATTTCTTTTGGAATTTATTTGTTTGTTAGCTTAAAAGAGACTATTAGTCTCTCAATGGGGTTTTGCGTCGGTTCACTGTAAATGGCGTATCGCTTTTCAAATTGTTGTCAACACATATTATCGCTTTGTATTACTTTTAACGAAATTAAATAATGAAGAATCTGCATTTATGTATGCTCCTCGCATTGTAAAAAAACGACGGTACCTACAGCCATTCAATTTGGAATAACGTAGTCCTCCAGCCGAATATGCTAACCTAGAAGCCTGAGTTTTGAATTTTAATTTTTTTATAATTTATTTCATATTTTGCAAATCTTTCATGAATTTTTTATTAAAAACCTCAATTATCTGAATGTGAGTAGTGGACACTGCTCGAAATAAAATATTTTGCCTCCAGCGCGATTCTCTTGCCATTCGGAAAAGCGTAAGATATTTATCTTTCAACTTTAATTAAAAAACTCGGCTCTATATGTTGACGCGGCGTCAATAATATACTTTTATCTTCCACGCTTCAGCGTGTTGCCATTCAGTAAAGCCTAAGATACTTTAAAATTTAATATGGAAAGTTATTAAGTGATAAACTAAGCGACTTAAAGGCAATAAACATAGTTCTTAAGAATACTTTTTTCTATTTCGACTAAATCGATTTAAATAACCATGTATAAAGATCATGAAAGGTGCGTAATTCAAAATATTCAATTTTATGAAATGACACTATCTGAACTCATTAAAATCATTATATACATTTTCTCTTTTTTATGATAACTATTTTAGGTGACTGGCAGCGAGACAGACTGTTTTTTAATGAAATAACTTAGTGAATATAAAAATATGCATGCCAACCTTTAACACTCTATCGTTAGTTCCGAAAATATGCTGTATTAGAATATTTTGCGATTTTGCTGTTGAATTGAATTTGATGTGGCTTAAGTACGCAGGACGTGAACGTGATATTTAATAAATAAAGTTAACACACAAAAAATGAATACTAAAAAGACAAAAAAAAAGTTTAGCAAGTCATTTTACTCAGAAAACTGAATATTGATATGAAGAACTGAGAAAAAACTGGAAAAAAAAATAGAAACGTGTGCCAGCACTTAACACTGCACCCAGAATTCTAAGCATATGCTACTATGCTGCTTTAAAAAATTGTTGTGTAACTGTATGTTGCGTATGTGAGAAGAAAACAAAGCTTAATAATAAAGTTAAAAAGACAAAAAAATGGGTTAGCAGGAGTTGAGTGACAGAGTAAACTGGTTTACTGCAACAAACTAGTTCAGTGAGAGCGTAAAAAATCTTAACAAGCTCTTTTGGGCGACCATGAAATTTTGCAACTTTCAGATTTTTTTTTTTTTTTTTTTATTTTACAAATACATGACACATAGATAGATTGTAATTTGGGTTTGTTTGAATGCACTCCTCTCAGGCAGGTTTGGTTCAGTTTATCTGATTATGGCAAAGTAGGCGACAGCTATCTAAGTTAAAGGGAAGGATGCCTGGTTGGAGGACTTCCTAGTGGAAACTAGTTCGTTTCTACATTACACATGAAGAAACCACGAAGAAGCCGTCCATTCACCTAAAATAGAACCTAGATCAAACTACCAGTATTCAGTGACTTTTCCGCTCCTCGCTAGTTCCCCCCTCCGGGATAACAGGATGTCCTTATATATTTCTGATGCCTAATGTATCTCAGCATTTAGGAATTTTAGATTATTAGGACGTTCTCTATTTCATGCCTACGTACAACTTATCATATCCCAAAAAAGCAATAGAAATAGATTCAATTAGAACTAATATTATTTTTCTTACGCACTCAGATTTTTCACAATATAAATAAATAATTTCAAAAGTAGAAGTCGTCAAGATCTCCAAGAACTTTCTTCTGAATTTGCATTTGGGAGCATTAAAAGTGTGTAATAAAGCATTCTTTTCGAACTACTCAAATGTTCAGCAAATGAACAGTCTTGAAGTTGCGTAGATTTACTTTTTTTACCCAGTTCTACATTTAACATGTATGCGTTGTTTCATGTTCCCAAGTTCTCACTGCCAAATTCTTGATTTTAGCTTTTTTTATTTGCTAATTTCATATCAAGGAGAGCTACTAAGTTTCCATAAAAATTCTTAGAAACATCCATTTTTAACTAAAACCCAAATTGTTGCTCATATATTCATAAATTTTTGCTATAAATATCAAATCGATATTATGAGTTAATATATACGATGTTACAATGAGTTACGATGTTACAATGAGTTACGATGAATGAATACGATGTTATAATGAGTGTTATCTGCATTTAAAATGACATTAAATTCAAAACTTTAAATGCACTTTTCTGAGCTTTATAATTTTTATTATTTTAACCTATTTAAATTCTTATAAATTAGATATTAATTCACGCAATGCTTTGAAAATGTTTGCTTTTATTTCTAACAAAGTGAATTAACAACGTTGTTTTGTATTTGTTTAGAAAATTATAAAACTTTTTACAAGATATTGAAATCTCGAAACTTCATAAAATATGTTAAAGAAGTAAACTGAAATGAAAAAGTCTAAACGACTGAATTTGTCTCTTTCTTTAGATGCTAATTAAATTTTAAGGTGAATTCCAACAATGACAAAAGTTTTATAAAAATTCTTAAAACCATCAGTTTTTAAAATATGACCAACATTGTTGTTTATATGTAAATAAATTTGTGCTGTAAAATTTTTGTGTGATATAAAAATATATATAATTTGATCATAATGAAATTGATTATAATCTAGTAATCCCGAAACGGTAATTTTTAAGTCACAAAATATTAAAATAAGCATTAAAAATATTAAAATGGAAAGAAAGAACTCAGGGCGATAAATTTAATGCTGAATTTTTTTTTAATTTAAAATTTACCAGCTTTAAGTTCCTTTCTAAATTTAAAAATAAAAGCTGATATTTTGAAAAATTCTAAGATATTTTTTATTAATATAATGAAACATTTTAAGAAATTGAAAAATTCTGTGGCCTGCGCTTTATTTGGACGACGACTTTGTTTAAAATTAGAAATTTACAATTTTTAAAGCTAATATCATATATCTTCTTCTAAAGAAACCTCTTAAATGTCGAGACACGCTCGCGCAGGTGTTATGTTCGGCTCGGTTGCATCCCGGGTTCGAATCACCCGTGACCGTCATGCTTTGGGTGCTCCGTTCGACTTCTGGTGCATGCACCCCCATCTCCCTTCCATATCAGCAACGCGTGTGCCTTGCCACATGGCGACAGCTTCGTACTTGCGTTCCGCCAGCTTTGCGCGTGCTATTACTTTACAGAAGCCACGCGTCTAATGCGAGCGTGCGATGCGTGTCATACGAGATGATGCTTGTTCACCCCCCCCTATACGCTTGTCTCTGTAGCGCTTGTTATTTGCATCATTGCGACTGATGAATAAGATGAGTTTTTTGGCGGGAAAACGGACGAATGATTTTCTCTGGAGGTATTTTAGCATGCAATGTTGCCACGTCAATTATCAAGTCCATCGCTACTGTGCTATGATATTCTCAACAAGGGAATGTTATGTCATAATATGTCCTGTCACATTCGAATTGCGTAGGAAGCAGTACAATTCGAACTCATTTTCTAATAACTTCTATGTGGGTGAGTATTGTCTAGACTACACATTTCTGTCCTGACCAACCATTTAAAGAGTCGATGCCTTATCATCCCTCGGTTAGTAAAGCAGACGGCGTACGACTGATTGTAATCCTTTCTGGAGTTTTGATATCATCTTTGGTCCCTGGTCTTCGCAAAATGTTATTAAACCAATGTTATAAATATAAAATTTGTAAACAGCAGGTAACACAGTAGTCAATTACATTTATTCAATTTAAATACAAATTACGAGATATCTATTAATGAAATGTTAAATGCGCGTGCTCCTGCATTTACTTTTCCGGCGTAGCTTTCTCTTAAAATATGCATTGCACAAGATTATAAAATAATTATAATTCTACTAAAAATAGCTGACTAGATACAAAATCCGTAACAATATTCATTTTCTCATTTAAGTCCAACAGAATAATTTCATTCGAAAATGGATGCCATATTCGTTTGAATATAAATGATTTACCAATAAACATAACTTTCTTAGTAAATATTTTAAAGAAATCTGGGAATAAATTTAATAAATAGAAGCAAAAGAAATACTAAAGGAAAAGAATATGGAAATGTTCACTTCTAGTGCAACTTAGAAATTTTTCATCGTAAAAATTTTAATTTGCACTCCAAGCAATTAATTTTACTTTAAATTACAGTGTCTTATTCTAACTAAGAGTAGAACCTCTTTGACTAATACATTTGTTGAACAAAGGAAATTGCTCACGACCATTTCTTAAATTCTACTCAAAATTTATGTAATAGACCTTGTACTATAACATGAGATTTCTAAAACAAATTCTATTTAAATATATGTATCATCTCTGCATGTAAGTGACCAGTATTAATGCCAAATACTCGTACTAATTTATTATAATTTCCTATGCCGTGGTTATAAAGAGAATTTCAGTTAAACAGACTCTCTAACAAAATTTTAACAGATTTTGAATAAATTTTTCCGAAATAAAATAAACCAAAAAGAAGAAAAATATTTCTTTTACATGTCACTAATAGGTTTCTCTCCATTTAGAAATCCATAGTTTTCTGCATATCTCAATACACTGTTATTACTTAGAAACCGAAACTTTGATAAGTAATAACTTTTTTCATTATGAAGTTATATTAGTATAAAGCATCTGAAACAATAGGCGAATATTGCTAGGATACAGGTAAATAAGTTACAGATAAATTTATTACTTACAAATACTTCATTATTTACTTACTTCTTTAGATTTTTGAAATTTTTGTTTGAATAATTTTAATAATCTACTACCTTAAAAGATTCAAAACAAATGATTTAAAAAATGTATCATTCATTAACATGCAAAAACTCTTAAATTTCAGGAATTAGTTAATTCTTTTTTAATGAAAAGGAATTTAGGGTAAGGAATAAAATTGCAGCTAGATAAAACTTATTCTCAGAAGTCGTGCATCCTCTTTCAAAGGACTATTATTTTCAAATGAATGGAATGAAAGGTAAAGTTATGAAAACTATAAATAATCAATTATTTTGAATCAAATACTGATTTCAGAAAAAGAAAATTTTAAGACAAATTTATATAAAATTCTAGCCAAATACATCATTTTATTTGTAGTTTATCAGTATAATTGTAGGTTTATTTGTGGATAAATCCTTTCTTTCTTCTGTTTATGCTTGTATAAAAATTTTAAAAGGAAAAAGTTAAATTATATTAACATTATAACTTGAATAAAAACGATTTTCTCCCTTAAAATCTACTACTAAAAGCCATGTTGTCTTTACATGTTCATCCTAACATTTAAAAGACGTATTATGACCATTCTGTGCCTACTCCGTAACTCGTATTTTAAATGCAAAGAATGATACCAAGTTTTGCCTTAAAATGTGATATTCTAAGCCGATTAATCTTCGAAAGATTCGAGACTTCAACACTCGAAGCTTCACTTCCATCCCCCCCCAACCATTCGAATGTCTCGAATTCTAGCCTGCAAACCATAAAACCTTTTAACTTTTCGTTAAAACTTTGGAAAAAGTAGCTTATTGTTGTTCAGCAAAAGCAGTTTAGTAATAAAAGAATGCAATGGGTTACAAATTCAATGGTACGTTGATTCTAATGACATTTCATGTCAAGTGGCGTAGCTAGGGTGGGGCAAGGGGGGACATCTGACCCCGGGGGCAGCCTCCAGGCGGCGCCAAATTGATGGCACGAAATTTTTTAATGAAATGTTTTCCAATCTTGGCACACAGAAAGGGGAGCAAATTTTTCAGTTGTAAGCGGGTGTTGGAACTCTAGCTATGCCACTGCTCGCGTCAACTTTTAGTAATCTCAGTTTGAACATAGCATCTTCTGAAATTTACCGAATTTTCAAATAACAGTGTGCTGCTCGTTTCAGAAAATTTTGCAAAAATTCTCATATCATCTCTACATAAATTAGACACATGTAGTCTACAACTAATAAATTCTATATCTTTCCAACAACTCATCTCAAGGTATATAAATGCTGCGTCATTGCATTCGAGTCATGCTATATCATATTCTCTATTAGTTTAGTTATTCTGGCACGGCTGCTGGATTTTGAAATGCAAATTGGAAAACGGACTGTTACATGGAAATATTTTATCAAATTGCGTTGAAGAAAATTAACTTCAAGACTGAAGAATACTTTCTAATAATGCACTTTATTTAATTAATTTCATTTTCATCTCATAAGCCTATGAGGTTCACTTATTTAAATCTAAAGTTCTAACTCCGAACCCCACGAACACTTAAGAAGCGAATAATCGCTTAAGTGTGTGAACTTAAGACTTGAGAATGGTTTAAAACCCTTTATTTTTCAATATATTTACAATCAGTTCCAGCTTGGAACTTTACATGAAGCCGCCACTCGGGCTTGAACTTAAATACTAATAATTTGAACTAAAACTAGCTTAACTAAGCTCCTAAGGAATATAGCCAAAGCTATCAGAATCTAACTAGTTGGCCCCTAAATATTAATTAAATCGGCGAAGCCTAGCAAGGGCCTAAGATATGGCCGAGCGTAATAATAGCTAAGAGAGATGTAGCTAGAAGGCAAACGCGGGAAATCAGACTCTCTCTCCTGAAGTCGGTGAAGTCACGACTTAAATAGTACTCATTCTCATTTGCATTATCTGCGTTTCTGAATTTACATTCTGGCAAGAAATTGTAAGCTGAAATTAGAATAAGATAGGAAAGATACAAAACTTAAAATAACTGTTAATTAACTTAAGATAAACCTTACAAGCCCAAAGGGGCGTTAACGCAGAAGGGCTATTAGTCTCGAAACGGCATTTTGCGTCGAATCACAAAAAGGGTTGAATCACTTTTCAGATTGTTGCCACCAAATATTATCGCCATGTATTATATTTAACGAAATTGAATAATGAAGAATCGGCGTGAATAATCATGCAGATTCTTCATTATTCAATTTCTTTAAATATAACACGGGCGATAATATTTGGTAGCGATACTTCGAAAAGTGATAAGGACATTTACAGTTAATCGACGCAAAATGCCAAAACGAAATTAATAGCACTTCTGAGTTAACGCTATTTTGGGCTAAAAAAATCATTATATTACGCCTATTATATCATTTATATTATGCCCAAAAGGCCGTTTTTTCTAATATTTTCTGTATTACCTTTATTTATTAAATATTGTTGCATGCGTACGGGTTCCTCATGGCTTGAATGCGCAAGTCGTTAAAAAGTTAATAAAATTTATTTTTTTCACAAGAAATAAAACAAAATGCTGAAATATGTCTTCAGAGGTATTCGTACAATATCACAATATCTCAAACTTTAAACAGAACTCAATTCAAAAACAGTGAAATTAGTTCTATCTCACAGCGAATTCGCTACAATCAATCACAACATTAAGTAAACAACAGTTAGCTTAAAACAGCTACAACTGAGTTGAGGTGTTTTAATTCGGCTTTTATAAGCTTTTTAATTATTCACTAGAACATTCTGGTAAAATCTATTTTCTCGATTTTTGTGGAAAGCAACAGCAATTACGAGATATTTACTTATTAAATATTAAATGGACGCGCTCTTTTATTTTTACTTTTCTACATAGCCTTCTTTTCAAAAATTGTCTGCGTTGCACGGGAAAATAAAACAATTTTAATTACAATTCTAAAAAATTTATTTAAAAAAAATTCTGAAAGGGTTCAAATTTTAAATTACGTCCAAAGGTGTTTTTTTTAAAGTTTTTGTGTGTTACCTTTATTTATTAAATATCATATTCTTCGCGCTTACCATAAAATTCAGTTCAATAACAATATTGGAAAATAATTTTAAAATCAGCATATCTTTAGAATTTCCGATACACAGTTCTGCGCGCTGGATGTAAAAAGGTTTTTTTTCCCCCGTCGAGTGTTGCCATTCCTCGCTTTTAAATCGTTTGAGTTTGTTCACCAAAAATTCGTTAAAGTTTTACAATATATAAAATAGATAATAAAACAAATTCCAAATTCGGGCTTCCTGATGCGCATATTCGGGTGGAAAAGTACGCTATTCAAAATTGGATGGCTCTAGGTACCGTAGTTTTATAACATTTGGAGAAATATACATACATTTAATGTAGATTCTTCATTATTTAATTTCATTAAATATAATACAGGGCTGCAAAATTTGGTGGCAACAGTTTGAAAAGTGATTCAGACTTTTAATGTTTCCAACACAAAATCGCAAAACGAAAACAAAGGGATTTTAGTCCTTCGGGGACTAAAATCCCTTTGTTTACGTAGAGCCATCAAATTGGACTAATAAATAGCTAAATAAATACGAAATCCTTAACAATATCATGTTCTTTACACTTAAACCGTAAAATTCAATTCAACAGCAATATCGCAAAATAATTCGCATACATATATTTAATACAGTGTTCATTATTTAATTTCTTTAACACAGGGCGATAATATTTGGTGGCTATAGTTTCAAAAGTGAACCGGAGCTAGTGAAGTTCCAAAAATTAATAGCCCCTATGGGCAAATTGCCCCTTTGGGCTAAAAAAGCAAAAAAATAAATAAATAAATAAATAGAAGTACGTAGAGCCATCAAATTTTGAAAAAAATAACCCTCCACCCGAATATGAAGCCCGAATTTTAAATTTCGAATTTGTTTTATTATTTATTTTTATTTTGTAAAATTTTAAGATATTTTTTATTAAAATCTCAACGATTTACATCGGTTATCGACAACGATTACATCAATCTCAACACTGTATGAAATAAAACATTTTTATCTCCAGTGCGTAAGACTTGTAGTGTTTCCATTAGTTTGCATAACAAATTATTTTAAGTTCTCGATCTTTCCTGAACCTCTCACTTTCCCCTCGCATTTCCTCGCCAAGATGCAAATTTAAAGTGAGTATAAAGTCAGACGAATCTTGTAGTTTATTCAGAGCGTGATTTCACTAGCCAGCGCACGTTACTAGTTTTTTCTTGCTCTTACGCGGAGTTTCTGATGCGTCTTTTTGGCCATTTAATTAGTACATTGGATAGGTTGTTGAGACAACCTCGTTAGCCTTAAATTAAATTGTTAATCCAGCACTTCCCTTTATTTCTGAATTTATTGTGAACTGCTCTTAATTTATACCGCAAGTCGTCGGTGCACGAAGTGAGTGTATTTTGTGTTAATAGTTTGAGGAATAATTAAAGGGTTATTTTACCTTTCTTCTGTGCTGGTATTCTTTTACGTCTGGACGAGAAGTCGCCACGTTATCTCGTAAGATCATTTTAACTTTATGATAGCAAAAGGAGTTAGATCTCGCAGACTGTCTGTCGGATATTTTAAAGATATGCTGTTTTTAAATAGTTTTAGCCCAAAGTGGGGTTACTCCTGTACTCTCGACATGGCACTCAAAACATGTATGTGTATGTAAATGAAAAAAAGCGCCTCTTTGGGCGTAATATAAAATCTGAAAGCTTTCAGATTTGTTTAATAAACATAAATGCCTTTTCAAAAATTGCGTTCTTAATTGTTTTTATCGAACGCATTTTTAAAATTTTGTTTTATTTAAACACTTTTAGCACCTAGAAGACTTAAAGAACTTTTTAATATTCGGATATGGATTCAAAAAAAACTTAAGATTTTATCCTACCGTTATAATAAAAGTTAAAAAAAATATTAATTTTATGCAATGAACTTGCTAACAAGAGAAATATTTTGCGAAATCATTAGTATAACTGATGTAATAAAGCAAAATCTTGACCACGTTTCTTTTGATTTCTTTAAGGAAATACGCTGAATATTTAAAATGTATCCAAATATAAAATGAGACAAAGCTTACCGTTTCACTTTATTCCAAATAAAAGTATAGATAGCCTTTCTAAAATAAATAACATTTCCCTTCAAATTGCATTTTTAAATGTTCTCATGAACAAGAAAATATTTTCTTATCGATGGGACTAAATGGTATAGATAAGAGCAGAAATGTAAGGCTCTACGTTTTGAAGAAGAAAGTTAAGGAAAGTTTTACACAAACTGTTTCGAAATCACAAACTGGCTTCGAAACAGTTTAAGCTGGAAACATGAAAAGTCAACAATTCCTTCGCCGGAATTCGAATAGCGAATCTTCCAATTGGCAGCTTGACATTCTGTCAGTCACCCACAAAGAGCACGCACAGAGGAAAGCGATAATTACTTACTATAAGTTTTTAATAATTATGTCTGCAGAAACACTGAGTTTGATTTACCGAAAACTTCTAATTAGAGAAGCTTGAATAATCGAACTACTTATGTAGTTATCTTGTAGAGACACTAGGTTATTTAGAAGCAGGAGACATGAAAAATGAGCAATGCCCTCGCCAGGACTCGAACCTCCGACCTCTCGAATACGCACCGAGTGTGTTACCGTTACACCACGAAGGCATGCTAAGAAGGCGGGAGAAATACCTCAAGCTTAAAAGTAGCTTTTTCGAAATTTTCCATCAGGAATTAATAATAATGAAATAAGTTATAAAATATCAAAGGTAATTCTCCTACATGGATTATTGGTGTAGCAGTCAGCACATCTAGATAGAAAATGGAAGGTCTAGGGTTCGATTCATGGCGAGAACATGGTGGACTTTTTTCACAATTTCTGACAGGAAGTAAGAAAAAAAGTGTAATGATACTGTAGTGGAGCCTGACCCAAAATGTGGTGGACAGAAATTCTTCACCATCTTCCCATTAGGCCAAATGTATCTCACTTCCTCCCCACCAGTTGCCTTTTAAGCGCGGAAAATATAAAGAACTAAAGATAGTGTTTCTCCAATGTGCCCTCATGCTCAGCACGCATGGACTAAGCAGCTGGTAGTTCAAGTTCGATTTCAGGCAAGGGGCTGATTTTTCCAAGTTTATTGTTCATTAAATCTAATGACTCTACACTTCATCACACTTTCACATTAGATTTTTTGATAAGTGATCGCCAAACCGTCGATCGCGAGCTACTAGTAGCTCGTGGGGCCATTTTTGGTAGATCCTGTTAACGCTCCGGTTGGCTAACCTTGATACCTCCACTGAGTTGACGCTGACGACAACTGCCATTGCCAACCTCATCTCATAGTTGATTGTACACGTGTGAGGTTGTTGCACGTTATGTTTTTCGTGTGTATATTAGACATTTGCTAACTTGGATAGTTTGGTTTACGCATTGGAACCAAGCTCGGTGTGTTCTAACGATGGCGTATTCAAGCAAAAATTTTATCACTTTCATTTGGAATAGGAAACCGACTACTTCGTTACTCAGGTAAAGGATAAGTGTGTGTGTTTACTGTTCTATGCAAGTGTATCAGTTCGTAAGAAAGTAATGAATTCAACAAACGCTTCCAAAATTTCAAAAGGATTTTAATTGTTTGTCAAATCGCCTTTCATAGAGATTAATGCTGAAGAGTTCTCTACTTGTGTTATGGAGCATATTGTTTTTTCAAGAAGACAGTGAGGCAGTGGAGTTGGAACTAATTGATTTTCAAGATGTAATTATGTGTAAAATCGCTTTCTTGAAGCTCTGAAAGTGTTTGGCCTCTTGTTCCTAAAGAAAAGTACCCAATTTTGGTTAAGGTTTGCCTCAAAGTGAAGGCAATATTCAACTCTACATATCTGTGTGAGATTTCTTTTTTCAGTACGAAATTTATTAAAAGTAATTACAGAAACAGACTCACTGATGAACACTTAGACAATTGTATTCGAATGGCAGCCATTACCTGGTCTCTCAACACTAAAAAGTTGTTGAAGTGAAGGCAATATTCAACTCTACATATCTGTGTGAGATTTCTTTTTCCAGTACGAAATTTATTAAAAGTAATTACAGAAACAGACTCACTGATGAACACTTAGACAATTGTATTCGAATGGCAGCCATTACCTGGTCTCTCAACACTAAAAAGTTGTTGATGACAAAAAAGAGTTCCATCCTTCTCATTAAAGTTAATATATCTGTTGATAAAAAAAAATCTATCATTACATTTGTTATTTATTAACAACTACACTTCAATTTCTTTCTTATGTACAATTCAATTTCAGTTTTTTTTTACATACACAGTTTAATTAAAATTAATTTCATATTTACTAGAAATGTAAGTTTATAGGTAGTAAACAAATCTAAGATTTTTTTTTTAAATTGGTAGTTCTTTTGGTTAGTAGCTCACAGTTGGATTTAAAAACGGTTTAGTAGCTCAGCTTCATAAGTTTGGCGACCACTGTCATGTACTGAAGTTATTACTATTTTGTTACGTTTCATTGACTGCAAACTGTCACATTTCTTTTCTAGACTTTTAGCGGCATTTAATCGAAGATTAACTTCAGCGCAAAGAAAGTGTCTGGAACTTTCTGTATTGGTAAAATCATCCCTTATCATCGAGAAGTAGAGAAGCAGCTTAGCTCATGATTTCTATCTTCCTTCGTCATCTTTTTAGCGCCGGTTTTGGCAATCGTTGACAAGAGATGACATTAAAAGTCAAAACAAATAAACAATCGAATTCCCATCTGGGTGGTCCTCAACGCCGCTCGGCGTCTAAATCGCACTTGACTTGAGAAAATGATGAGTTGTCAATCGGTGGTTGGTCGGGGGTGTACTTCAATGACAAGGCGCTTTTCTGAACTTAACGCAACGACCTTGGTTAATGGGAAAAACGATTAAGGGGCCCGCGCATAAAATACAAGCCATGACGAATTTTTTCTTTAAGTCAATTTCACCAAATCGGAATGATGCTAAAAGGTATTATTTTCTGGATGTTATGAAATTTTATCTCTGTACAGCGTGAAACTTAATGAAGAAATTAATGAAAATCAACAGCAGTTCCCATAAACAGTTTAATGTATCTGATGAGTGCCCATATACGAGGTTTCGAAAGAAATGTCTCGAACTTTAAATAAAAATACTAGATATGTAGAGGATGATGTATAGTTAACGCAATAATTTAAAAAGTTATTAATTTTTTTTTCTTGTTATTGCGTTTTTCTTTTTTAGGATTGTATAGCCAATAAGTTGGTGATTTTATGTTGAAATGGTTCACCCCTTAACAAAGGACAAAAATTCTCAATTTTACCTTGGAAATCAACAATCTGTTATTGCAGCTAGCACACCGCAGTTTTTATAAACTTTGATTTAGCTTATTTATGGTGTTCATCGTTAGGGTAAAAAATTTGTCATCGATTTTTAAACTGTTTGTTCTACAGTCATAAAGTTGCCATCGATTTTTAAACTACTACTTTATAAGCTACAGAGTTCAAAATGTGTGCACGCATTGTTTGTGGATGACAAGAATGGTGAAGCAATTTTTTTCAAAATTCGACTTATAATTTTTTTTAATTTAATGATGAAACGGTTTTTCTTCTATGCATTTTCATTTAATGAACAAATTAAGAATCTCAGAAATTTACTGTTTCTACCATAGTATAGAATGGGAAAAAAATTTTAAATAAAATTTATATGAAATTTTTAACGGATTCGCTGTTTTTAGTCCAAAGCGGCTTTGTCCCTGAAGGACTATTGCTTTCGTTTTTCGATTTTGCTTTGGAAACATTAAAATACAAAATCATTGCTTATCCACTTCAAAAAAGAATTGCCTATGCCATAATTGCTCACTCAACTGCTCCAGATATGCCTCACACATGATTATCAATCTGTTTCTTTTAAATATCACATCATTTACCGCAGATTTAATCTGCCAAATTGCTATTCACCGATAAGTAGTCAATACACTACTAGCATATAACTATATCATAATCCATGTGACCAAGGAGCCTATTAATCGTAAAATCTTTCCTATCTGCTTTATCTTTGGTGTTGTATTCATGTTATAAAATTATAAAATACCGCCAAAGAAAAATTATTAAAAATCTTAAAGTACCAAAAAAATGTATTCTCTCTAGCTCAGTGGTTAGCGCGATAGACTCGAGGCCGAAATGTCCCGAGATCGAGTCTCGCTAATCGCTGCTTAATTTTTCCGAACTTATAATACTTTTAAAAGTTCTTCTTTTTGTCGCTGTAATTTTTCTCAAGTCATGTTGACTTTCTTTTTATTTTTCCTTAACGTCTTTCATGTATTTTTTCCTATTTCTGCTCCCTTTTATTAACTATGATGTGGAAATAGAGGGTTCTTTACCCTAGGCACTCCGTAATAATTAATCCTTGGATCATTAAAAGTCTGAATCACTTTTCAAACTGTTGCCACAAAATATTGCAGCCCTGTATTATATTTAAAAAAATTAAATAATAAAGAATCTTCATAAATGTATGTGCATTTCTCCAAATGTGATAAAACAACGGTACCTAGAGCCATCCAATTTTGAATAACGTACGTTTCCACCCGAATATGCGCATCTGGAAGCCCGAATTTGGAAATTGTTTTATTATCTATTTCATATTTTGTAAAACGTTAACGAATTTTTGATGAACAAACTCAAACGATTTAAAAGCGAGCAATGACAACACTCTACGAAGAAAAGAATCTTTTTATCAAAAACACGCGAACTCTGTATCGAAATTCTTAAGATATACTCATTTTAAAATTATTTTGCGATATTGCTGTTGAACTGAATTTTACGGTTTAAGCGCGGAGAACATGATATTTAGTAAATAAAGGTAATGCACAAAACGTTAAAAAACGTCCCTTTGGACGTATTTTAAAATCTGAAACCTTTCAATTTTTTAATTTTTTTTATCATTTGACATCTATGATATTAAAATGTCAACATCAAAAACTCTATCGGTTGCAAAGTTTTAAAATATTCACAGATTAAAAAAGAAACTCTTCGCTCTCTTAAAAAAAATTTTTTTTTTTAAAAGTTTAAATCTGAAAACTTTCAGATTTTACATTACGTCCAAAGGGGCTTTTTTTGTGTTACCTTTATTAAATATCTTGTTCTTCGTACTTAAACCCTAAAATTCAATTCAACAGCAGTATCGCAGTTGTTTTATCACAGTGCGAGAAACATACATACATACATTTACGCAGATTCTTCATTATTTAATATCTTTAAGTATAACACAGGGCGATAATATTTGGCGGCAGCAGTTTGAAAAGTGATACGGACATTTAGTGGGTCGACGCAAAATGCATAAACGAAATTAATAGCCCTTCTGAGCTAACGCTCCTTATATCGGCTAAAAAGATAATAACTGCGCGATTTTCTACATTTTTTTAAAAGTATGCTGCATCATGAAACAAAAGGAGACGTAGCGGTTGTTAAATTTAAAGTTCAAAATATCATTATGCCACTTTATTTTTTTTTACCTCCATACAGATTTCTCTATTCATTTCATTAATCTGAAAACAATAGGATGGATTAGCGTTTAAAATTATTTGGAATGAAATTTACGGAACCACTTAATTTTTTTTTTCCACTCTAGAAGTTCATATACAGTTTTCTGAGCCTTCCATTTTAAAACTTGATTTGATTAATAGTATACTCTTTTATGTGACTTGAAAATTTCAATATCCAAAAACCTGTTATAAGCGCTTTACCCTAAAAATTGCTCCCATTCTTTTAAAACAAAAATGATAACAAAAAATATTAATTAGGCGAATTTCTAAAATTTTTTAAAACTAGCCACATTTTTATAAGTTTTTATTTAATTCGCTCACGGTGTTTTCACTACGTACAACTTATTATTTTTATTTTTATTTATTATTAT